>STGP01014179.1:3251-17250 GCA_004918865.1 Caryocar brasiliense | reverse complement strand
GCTTTGAATTTATCTTTACTTTACAATAATTGTTTGTTTCCATTTCATGTTGTCCAATTTATTTTTTACTTTTGGTTCTATTTAATTTATTTTTTTGACATAGTGAATCAAGGGGAACTCTTGTATGAGATTGTTGAATATGTCATATTCATGAAACAGTTTGTTAAGAAGGTCAATAAGTGAGCCATTCAAACATGAAAAATTGAGCTAGATGAAATAATTGTACCACAGCTTTCAGTGTATGGTTAATGGTTATTGATGTTAGCTTATACAATATGAGAGACCTGGTTCCTATTATGTGTGGTGATGATGAAAATCACTGAGAGTAAGAATATTATGCTTCTTATTCTTTTATGTGATTTGATTGCTGTTTACAGTCATATTGGACACCGTGTTGTTGTTGGTTCTCAGTGGAGTTGTTCTGCTGTGGTTATGGATCTTCATTTTATTGCAGTCCATAATTAATTATGTGAAGAATTCAATGGCTATTTAATGTAGCAAGCAGTTGGTATTTACTTCATTGAGCAAGCATGCCAAATTTTCATTACACTCAACTAAATGTAGATTCATCTACTGCATCTTAATGTTTAAACTCCTTTTGCCTTGTTTTGGTGAATAATGTTCCAGTCAATTGCTGAAGCAGCAGAGGATTTGTGGGATCGCTACGGACATGACTTTGGGACTGACTATTCCGGACTTTTTAAAGCTCTTTCTCATATTAATTACAATGTGCGTGTGGCTGCTGCGGATGCATTAGCTGCTGCTTTGGATGAAAACCCAGATTCTATACAGGTTTGTATTATATTAAATTCTTTGTGCTTCTTTTTCAGTCTTCGATTCTAACTGTTTCATATTTTCAGGAATCACTTTCTACTTTATTTTCTTTATATATCCGGGATGCTAGTTTTGGTGAGAACCATGTCGATGCTGGTTGGATTGGCAGACAAGGAATAGCATTGGCTTTACATTCAGCAGCTGATGTTCTGAGGACGAAAGACCTTCCTGTTGTTATGACATTTCTTATATCGCGGGCATTAGTAAGATTTATTTTTATTTTCTTCTTCATACTTAGCCAAATTTACTGGTTGTTATCCTTGTTAGTTGACTCATCTGTTGAGTTTTCATTGAATTCTATTCGAGAATAAATTGTGAAATCAGAGCATGTTTTAGTGCATTGAGGACTGTTTTGCTTGAAATTGTCACTTTAAAATCAAATGAGGTGTCTGTGAGATTATCTTGTTCTTGACCTAGAATCTGTGCTCCCGAGGATCATAATGATGTGTGAATTAGCTCTTTTGCCAGTTATCATCCAAAATAGGAAGGGCTATGTTATGAAGATGGAGTAATTGGGTGGGAAAGAAAAGAAATCTAATGCCATGATGCTTCTGTGTTTTACTTAATTCGTAGAAACCTATTTGACTTCACTCTGTCCTCGTCATTGGATATTGGTGGGTGTATTATTTAATGTTGTTGTGCATGATTTGGATGATATATACGCCTGGAAATATTTCCTTTTAACCAAATATATGCATTGTTCCCTCAAAGCTTGTGGCTAATCTGCAAATGTTCTTGATGTTGTAGGCTGACCCTAATTCAGATGTTAGAGGAAGAATGGTCAATGCTGGCATTATGATTATTGATAAGCATGGAAGAGCCAATGTTTCTTTGTTTTTTCCAATTTTTGAGAACTACTTAAACAAAAAGGTTTATTGTTTGTATTTTGTGAATGCTTTTGCTTGAAATTTCAATTGAGTCTCTCCCTCTCCCTTCTTCATTTAAGTCTTTCCCATTTAATATCATGATTTATTATTTAAGCACTTCTGGGTCTTTCTTGCTTCTCTTATAAATCTTGTTTTTGCTTAGGCATCGGATGAGGGAAAATATGATTTGGTTCGTGAGGGTGTAGTTATTTTCACTGGAGCTTTGGCAAAACATTTGGCAAAGGTTTGAAATTTTTTGTGTCAAATTTCCTTCCTTTGGAAATAGCTTTCCATTGTTTTTAGTTTACCTTAAATATATGTGCTTTGTTGCAGGATGATCCTAAAGTTCATGCAGTAGTGGACAAATTGTTGGATGTCTTGAACACTCCGTCTGAAGCTGTTCAGCGGGCTGTATCAACATGCCTATCTCCATTGATGCAATCAAAACAAGTATGTAGCAACAGTTGCGTAAAATAGTATGTTGATTGCAATGCAGTTGTACCAGATCAGCTACATCATACTCTTACATCTCATTAAATCAAGAACAAAATGAGGGTAAGTGATGAGGAACTTCTAATGTCTCACTTGTATATGTCAGGATGATGCACAGGCACTTATTTCTAGGCTGCTGGATCAACTGTTGAAGAGTGACAAATATGGCGAACGTCGTGGAGCAGCTTTTGGCTTGGCTGGAGTGGTCAAGGGATTTGGATTATCTAGTTTGAAGAAGTATGGAATTGTTACTGCATTGAGGGAAGGTTTTGCAGATAGGTATATTGGCTTTCTTGTGTGGTTTTTGGTGTGTTGCAACACCATTTTCTAAATTGCAACATGACATCCTAAGAAGTTGTCTACCTGCATCATTTTGTGTCATGCATTTGATAATTGTTTTTTTTAAAGGATGATGAATGTCTTTCACATGTTACTTCTACAATCAATAGTTTACTTGTTGCTTTGATTGCTGTCCTTACTCTACATTTGCATTTTTATATTTATGGATCTAATGAGCCTGTGTTTTGTTTGACCAACAGGAATTTAGCAAAAAGTCGTGAAGGAGCTCTACTGGCTTTTGAGTGCTTGTGTGAAAAGCTGGGGAAACTGTTTGAGCCGTATGTATTTTAGTTATGGAACAAGAGTGAAATGTTGTGTGGATTTGTGTGTAACTGATTTCCTCTTTTCTTATTAAATCCAGGTATGTGATACAAATGTTACCATTACTTCTGGTTTCTTTCTCTGATCAAGTTGTTGCAGTTCGTGAAGCAGCTGAATGTGCTGCCCGTGCTATGATGTCTCAACTTAGTGCACAGGGGGTGAAGCTCATACTGCCAGCACTTTTGAAGGTGTTTAATGTTGGCTTTATTTTTTCTTATGTTTAGCAAATATATCCATCACATTATATGAAATACTTGAACATTAGGATCTGTTCAAAGAAATAGTATGCATGGGTAATTTTCTTTTGGTCTGGTGAAGATACATGATTTCTATGTGGAGAAGATGCATGAATTTTATGTCTCGTTAGCAGTGAATTAGTTAAGGATTTTTGTATAGACTCATTTATTTGCACTACTCATGTTTTATTACTTTTCTTTGGTTGCTGCATCAGTCACTTTTAGTTAGAAATTAATGTCAGTTAGAAGAACTTTTGATATTAGCAATTGTTATCCTATTTCATAGAGACAATATAAAGAGATGGATTCCACACAATGTGGTGAGTAATAAAAATTAGATCTGCAAAAGGGAAATTGTTTTGGAAACTAGTTGTAGTGTGGAAATTGTTTTTATTTGTAGTTTGGCTGCGCAATGTGGTGTTCTGTTTTTGGAAGCAAATTTTTTTTAAAGGAAACAATAAACACCCAGATTAACTTGCTGTGACTTTTTTGAAAATAAATTTTACAACCATTATTAGCTCCAAAAAGACCATGTCTATGGCTACAACAATGCTTTCCATTTTCATTTTCTTAACCTTGTGTTCTTGCTATTAGAATTGTGCGTCATTTTTTCTTTTTCTGCACAAATGCATATTCTTTTAGGGTCTTGAGGATAAAGCCTGGAGGACAAAGCAAAGCAGTGTGCAACTACTTGGTGCTATGGCTTACTGTGCTCCTCAACAACTGTCACAATGCCTTCCCACAATTGTGCCAAAACTAACAGAGGTAATCCTCTCGGAAAGAGATTTTTTCTTTTACTATGTAACTCCAGTTCCTTCGGAAATGCTAAGAATGGATCTTCTGATAAATCCTTTATCCAAATATATAATTTACGTCATTACAATCTCCTTTGAGAGGGACATAATATATGATGACTCTTGAATTTGCTGTTATTTCAGGTAATAACTGACACGCATCCTAAAGTCCAGTCAGCAGGTCAAATGGCACTTCAGCAGGTTATATTTTAGCCTCATTTCCTTCTTTTTCCTGCTTATTTTTGTGATCATATCTCCATAATTTTTTATGGCTATTTGTAGGTTGGTAGTGTGATAAGGAATCCAGAAATATCCTCCCTTGTTCCTACTCTTCTCATGGCCCTTACTGACCCCAATGACTACACTAAACACTCTCTTGATATCCTCCTTCAAGTAAGCTTTATTCATTAAAATTTGACGATCTCATTAGTTTGACTTTCTTCATGGGTTCCGGGAATCAAAATGGTTAATGGCTTGTTGCAGACAACTTTTGTCAACTCAATTGACGCCCCTTCACTTGCATTACTGGTACCAATAGTTCACAGAGGGCTAAGGGAGAGGAGTGCTGAAACCAAAAAGAAAGCTGCACAAATTGCTGGAAACATGTGTTCATTAGTTACAGAACCAAAGGATATGATTCCTTACATAGGACTGCTTCTTCCTGAAGTTAAAAAGGTACATTTTCTTTAAATCTATTGGTTTATATACTTTTTTTAACTAGAAAAAGTCCTGACTATTGTTTCCGGGCAAAATTAAAATAGGTTCTTGTGGATCCTATTCCGGAAGTTCGATCAGTTGCTGCGAGGGCCCTGGGATCACTTATAAGAGGAATGGGAGAAGAAAACTTCCCGGATCTTGTTCCATGGCTTTTTGATACTCTGAAATCTGATAACAGCAATGTTGAGCGCTCGGGAGCTGCGCAAGGGTTGAGTGAGGTTAGAGTTTATGAAATTCTAAGTTCTTTATATTTTGTTTTATCCTTTCCTGTTCGTTTAGTTGATTATTGTAATATTCAATTTCTTCTTACTTTTATGCGTCTTATAAAATTTGTATGTAATATTTCATCATGCTCTCATGTTCTCAATTTCAATTGTTGACACAGTATTAATATTGTATTATGCTCCTAATTCTCCTGGCAAGATGTCTATTTTAATTGTTGGCGATTATCAATTGTGGACTTTAGTAAAGATCAGTGATAATGAAAAATTATCAGACTCACTAATTTTGAGGGGTGAATAGCAAGATTCAAAAGCTAGAATTTATGTTTAGCTGATGTAGAGTTTGTGGTGCCCATCACTAGGTTTTAGCTGCACTTGGCACAGAATACTTTGAGCATGTACTACCTGATATTATCCGAAACTGCTCTCATCAAAGGGCTTCTGTACGAGATGGATATTTAACACTTTTCAAGGTGAGCACAATATATTTCATTTCGAAGTCATTATGTATTTTTTTTGCATGTGCATAGTTAATTTTTCCTTTGTATGCCAATTCTCTGCAGTACTTGCCAAGGTCTTTGGGTGTTCAATTCCAAAATTATCTGCAGCAGGTGCTGCCTGCAATCCTAGATGGTGAGTTGCTTTCTTATTATGCGTAATTGGTGTATTTTGTTGACTTCACTTGAAGTCTCTCTCTCTCTCTCTCTCTCTCTCTCTCTCTTTTAACGTTGATAGTGTTGTATTTTTTATAATTGGTCCCACTCTCACAGGTCTCGCTGATGAGAATGAATCTGTCCGGGAGGCAGCTTTAGGTGCTGGCCATGTCCTGGTGGAGCATTATGCAACAACGTATGCTTCTTTCCCTTTTATTTGTTGATCAGAGCAGAACTTACATTTGTTCCCTGGCATGTGTCAAATGCTATTCTCATTGGTATTTTAGGAGACCAAAAGATTTTCCTTCTTTCCTTCTAGTTTCTAGATTATGTTTTTCAATGAATTGTGAATTTCCTTCTTTTTTAAATTGTTTACTTAGCAACATTGGTTCTTTGATAATTACGTATGGCTTGTTTTTATGATCTACCTAAGCTTTGTTTGTCTTTTGATTTTTAAAATTATTGTGGCAATGATTTTACTCTTCAGCAGATGAGTTTATTGTCATTCTGTTTTCAGGTCCTTACCTCTGCTTCTTCCAGCTGTTGAGGATGGCATTTTTAATGATAGTTGGCGTATCAGACAAAGCTCCGTGGAATTGTTAGGAGATTTATTGTTTAAGGTTACTTGCTTTTTCTAGTTAAACTCTGTGCAAGTCCCTTTTATTGGCTTTTGAGGTAGCTTGTGTTTTTCCACTTTTTCTTCTTTAGGTTGCTGGAACTTCTGGGAAAGCTTTACTTGAGGGTGGGAGTGATGATGAAGGTGCTAGTACTGAAGCCCATGGACGTGCTATTATTGAGGTTTTAGGGAGAGAGAAACGAAATGAAGTTCTTGCTGCACTGTACATGGTTAGGACTGATGTTAGCTTATCTGTTCGTCAGGTATTGACACTGATACTTGTTTTTATCATGTTTTTGATGTATGCATTTACATTCATAAGATGTATAAGCTGAAAGTTCCTTCTCTCCTTTGTTTAGGCTGCATTACATGTGTGGAAAACTATAGTGGCAAATACACCAAAGACTCTCAAGGAAATAATGCCAGTTCTAATGAATACTCTAATCTCTTCTCTTGCATCATCGTCTTCTGAGAGGCGGCAGGTTTGTGTTTCTGTCCTGCAGCTAGGATTTCCTGAGTTGTTATTTAGAATTTAAATCATGAAATATGTTCCTCTTTCAGGTTGCTGGACGGTCATTGGGCGAACTTGTTCGGAAGCTGGGTGACAGAGTGCTTCCTTCAATCATCCCAATTTTATCCCAGGGGTTGAAGGATCCTGATGCTAGCAGAAGACAAGTAAGAGTTTACTGCAGCTACGATACATACACTTCTCTTGAGTACTAGACTGCAATTGTTTTCTTGGATAAAATATCTTAGCAGTATCAGTCTTATTGGTAGATCTATTGTAAGTTGGCCCTTTTATTAAAGTTCTGCTGTGACATCCTAACAGCTGGTCAGTGTACAAGTTCATATTGATAATAATGCTGGCATTTGCTGTGTCATGATTGTTTAATCACTTGGTGTGCATGTGGATTTATTAACCTTCTGAGTTCTGTAAATTAGATCTTGGGGTGGAAGCCATACATCATGCGATGTGCAGACACTAATCAATGAGTTTTTTGCTTGATTTGGATATATTATGTATCTACATGTTGCACTGCTTTGTATGATGCTAATATTTTGTTTTATCATAGGGTGTGTGCATTGGTTTGAGTGAAGTTATGGCGAGTGCTGGGAAGAGTCAGTTATTGAGTTTCATGGATGACCTCATCCCTACTATAAGAACTGCCCTTTGTGACAGGTTGGTCAAATGACTGGTTTTAGTGCTTGAGTTATTTGTTGTATGAAATATCTCAATTTTCTCAATTTCTGCTACCAGCATGCCTGAGGTCCGTGAGTCTGCAGGTTTAGCTTTCAGCACTCTGTACAAGGTGCTCTTTCTAGTCCTCTAATTTGTTTCAAACTTGTCTAAATATAATTCAAAGAATGGCAAAGCTTAAATTGTTTTTTGACTCAGAGTGCTGGAATGCAAGCTGTTGATGAAATTGTTCCAACACTGCTGCTTGCCCTGGAGGATGATGAAACATCGGATACTGCTCTTGACGGCCTTAAGCAAATATTGAGGTAATATTTGTAAACCATTTGTGTTATAATTTGGTTGCTTAAGGCAGAATATTCTGCTCTTTGTTAACTTTGCTATTCTTCTCAATTGCAGTGTCAGGACTACGGCTGTATTGCCTCATATTTTGCCCAAACTTGTTCAACTTCCCCTTTCGTATGTTTACCTTTCTCTGATTTGCTACAAGCTTTTTTGATATATGTTCTTGTTTTGTGTATCCATATGTTATTGAGATTTTGGAAATATATCCAGTGCTTTCAATGCACACGCCCTAGGGGCTTTGGCAGAGGTCGCGGGGCCTGGTCTTAACCTTCATCTGGGTACTGTTCTTCCTGCTTTACTGTCAGCAATGGGTGGTGAGGACAAGGTATGGGATAAATATTACAAGTCAACTGTATTTTTTAATAGTTATTGGCATAGTTGTTGCTTGACTAGAAACTCAAGTTTCGGTTTTCTTTGGAGTTGTAGCTCATTTATCATTTGTCTTGCTCTTTTTCTTTTAGATTATGTACTGACTCTGGATTTTGTAGGATGTTCAAACTTTGGCAAGGGAGGCTGCAGAAACAGTAACCTTGGTCATCGATGAGGAAGGTGTTGAATATTTGATTGCAGAGCTTCTTAAAGCTGTTGGCGACAGCCTGGTAATTCTAATTGTTATGTAGAATCTTCCATACTCTTTATGTATTTCATCTAGCCCCTTGTCTTTCTCTCACCAGTGTGTCCCTTTTTCTCATTGTATCTTTGTGGTATTAGGCTTCAATTAGAAGAAGCTCGTCATATCTGATAGGATACTTATTCAAGAACAGCAAGTTATATTTGGTGGATGAAGCTCCAAACATGATGTCTACACTGATTTTGTTGCTTAGTGATTCAGATTCAGCAACGGTTGTGGTATCTATCATACTCGACGGATTGCTTCCTTCAACCATGTTCTACACTATCTAACAGTTTGTTCATTAGGTTGCCTGGGAAGCTTTGTCAAGGGTTGTTGGCTCAGTACCAAAGGAGGTGCTGCCTTCATACATAAAACTAGTGCGTGATGCTGTTTCTACTGCTAGGGACAAAGAGCGTAGGAAAAAGAAGGTGATTCCTATTCTGCACCATAGATTGTGGGACACTAGTCGTAATGATGTGCCATAGAAGTCTCACTAGAATTTATTGGAGATGTTTTTGTGCATGCCTGTGACAGCTTACATAATCTGACTTTTTAAACTTATTTTATAAATTTTCAGGGAGGTCCAGTTCTCATTCCCGGTTTTTGTCTTCCAAAAGCACTCCAGCCATTGCTTCCAATATTTCTCCAAGTATGCTATTTTTTCTTTGTCAACTACTTTTATTGATTTGTATGTATAAAATGAAGGACTAAACAACATGGTACATATTACACCCACGTGCATGCACACTTTTGGTGCTCCTGGCAAACTGGTATTGGCTTCTGTTTTCTGCTTTACAAGCAAAATTTTGGAAGCCAGGTTGATGATTTTGCAAGTTGATTCTTCTTGTGGTTCATTCTCAGGAATCTTTTAAACTGAGTCAGCTGTAATGGGTCCTAAAGGCTTCTTCATTAAAAAGTGGGCTTACAAGCCAAACTAAAATTAACTTGTGCAGTTTAGGTTGTAGTTGTTTATTAGTTTTGAATTTTAGTTTCTCTTTTACGAATTTCTCTGAGAATTAAAAAATGATACTTGAAATGTAAGAAATTAGAAAGTTATCAGACAAAGATGTCTATTTTTGCCTTTTCTTTTGGACTTTGATTGTTCACAAGTCCTTGGAAAATAAAAGAATAACTTCAAGTGAGATAACTGGTTTTCATTTTTGGCTATTTAAGATTCTCAAAGATTCATCTGTTTCCAGTTCAGTTGCTTTTGATGAAATTTGTTTTTTTCTGTGCTTGACAAGCTTCTTTTGTGATCAGTAACTATCACATGGAATGCCTGTTCTATGGGTTTTTAATGCATAAAATAATTTTATTAATCTAATTTTACATTGGGGAAAGGAAAATATTGATCAGAAAGCATCATGGTGTATCCTATATTATTATCAGTGCCTTCTGTATTCTAAGGACTGAGACGAGTATCTTTTTTTGTTTCACTTTCAGGGTCTAATAAGCGGGTCAGCTGAATTAAGAGAGCAAGCAGCCCTAGGTCTTGGTGAGCTAATTGAAGTGACAAGTGAGCAGGCACTGAAGGAATTTGTAATTCCCATCACAGGGTATGTGTCCATTCTTTAACAAAAACATAGAACAAAGAGATAGACTGTACTTACAAGATTGATTAACATGGAAAGACGTTAAACAAACTAGAGACAAATTTGAGGTTATATATCAAACACTTTTTTTACTTTCACTGCAGTGATTCTTCTTTTACTTCTTTCATACCAAGACTAGGTGACATTATTCCCTTGTTGTGCATCTTGTTCATCTGTCATGCTGCACTTGAGTTCCTTAGGAATTGCTTAATCTTCCTCTTTCATTTTTCTCTTATTCTTCCTTATTTTTGGTATACTTGTATGTAATACTGCATCTCTCATCCAAGGTCCTGTCATTACACTTCATAAGCTTGAAAAACATGCTTCTTGCAAGCAATTAATTCTGTTTTAGGAACATATGTGAGAACTTGGCCCACTAAATTATGGCTTACCACAGGAATGAACTTTGAGATATTATCTATGGCGTTTTATTGAGCAACAATCTTGTGAACTTTGACTGCTAATTTTATGACCTTTTTTATTGCAATTTTTTCTCTATGATTTTAGCCCAAGATATTTTGATATATTTGGTCTATGCTTTCGATATGTTTAAATAAGTTGTTTATTTGGCCTCTTCTTTCTTGAATATTTATTGGTGTCTGACATGTAATCACAGGCCTCTTATACGGATCATAGGGGATCGGTTCCCCTGGCAGGTGAAGAGTGCCATTTTGTCTGCCTTAAGCATCATAATCAGAAAGGGTGGAATGGCTCTGAAACCTTTTCTTCCTCAGCTTCAAACAACCTTCATTAAATGTTTACAAGATAGTACAAGGTATGTTTGTAAAATATTGGTTTTTTTATATGCTGCTATTACAGGTAATGCTGAGTTTGCATGTTTGTGTTTGGGTTGAGATGTTTACTTAGAACATTTGTTCGATAGTTGTGGCCTCAGATCTGTTTCTTGCATCATTAGCAAGTTTTGTATTCATTACATAGCTCTGTGCTCTTTTTCTTCACGGTTACGTAACTTCTTTGAATGCAGGACGGTTCGTACTAGTGCTGCGCATGCGCTTGGCAAGTTGAGTGCACTCAGCACAAGGGTTGATCCCCTCGTCAGCGACCTCTTGTCCAGTTTGCAGGTAGTCCTTATTGTTTTGTTCCCTTGGTGCACATTGACATTAAAAAATCTGTGTGACATTCTGTGCTTTCACTGTTCAGGCATCAGATGCTGGTGTTCGGGAGGCCATTCTCACATCTTTAAAAGGTGTCATAAAGCATGCTGGGAAGAGTGTAAGCAGTGCTGTCAGAATTCGTGTCTACAATCAACTGAAGGACTTGATTCACCATGATGATGACCAAGTCCGAATATCTGCTGCCAGCATATTGGGAATAACATCACAGGTCTGGTGTAGATATCCTTGATAGAATTAATTCCAATCTGTGATCCCTTCACTTTGCTATAACTTGTATTACACAAATAAGGTCCTCAGTTTTATGTCACTCAGTTTTATGTCACTATCAATTTCGTAACAATTGTAACGCATGTACTGCTGGTACTGTCACCAATTGTCGTTACTAGTCTTGCTATTCAGTTTAGACTCTGGGCAGCAAACTAGGCGAGCCACATCAGTTCAGCTTGGTACCTGTGAAGCTGAGGCATTTGGGAGGTAGGAACTAGAGTCCGAGGTGTTTTATGTTGGATGTGCCAAGAGAACAGTATCAGTGATTTAGATTTTTCAATGGTATTACGGTCAGACAAGACCATAGCATTGAAACTAGACAAAAAGGATGGCCTTTGCCAGTTAGGACATGCTTAAATGGGATGGGGAGGGGGTCATAGGAAACACTCGGACCGAGTTACAGCAATTTCTTACATGAATCAGCTACTCTCAAGGATTGAACATACATTCTTGTGGTTGTACTTTGTACTAACTATTGACTCTCTCTGGTCAACCCAATTATACATTATGACCAAACTAGTTGAGGTCGGTTATATTGTTGACTTCGTTCAGTTGCATGGGAGTTGAAATAAATAACTGGTTGGACTTGCATAACAAATGTAAATTCAGTACTTATCATAATTTTAAATTCAGTAGGTTAACCATATAAAGTTGTGGGCCCATACAAGCAGAGGCATATGTTACCTGAACATGCGCTAAAGTATGCCTGAAATGGGTATATGCTCCAAATGAATAGCATGTTTATTCTTAAAATGATTTTTGGCTATTCAGAACTTTGTAACCACAGTGAACCTTAGTGGTCCTCCTCATGCTCCTCTTCTGCCGCAGCCCCTGGGGAGCTGGCAAAAGAAAACCCCAACTTTTGCTTGTTTTATGGCCAGTTTAATTTTCCTGTGAACAAACTCAATATAGATTTGTCAGTTCTCTTGTATTTACCTAACTTGGAATAATGATTCAGTACATGGAAGATGATCAGCTGGTTGACCTGCTTAAGCAACTGTCAAATTTGGCATCTTCTCCAAGTTGGATTTCTAGGCATGGCTCAATACTCACTATCTCGTCCTTGCTGAGGCACAATCCTTCCCCTGTTATCTTATCCACAGAGTTCCCGTCTATTGTTGATTGCCTCAAAAGCGCCTTGAAAGACGAGAAGGTATACAAGTTTCATGAGTTAATATAGGCTGTTATATTTTTCCATTTGCTGAATGTAATTGTTTATGCAAAACAGTTTCTGCTACGTGAATCTTCAACCAAGGCATTAGGAAGGCTTCTACTTCATCAAATTCAAACTGATCCTTTGAAAAGTTCTGTGCCTGTGGATATCATGTCATCAATAGTGTCAGCATTGAATGATGACTCTAGTGAAGTCAGACGCAGGGCATTGTCTGCTCTAAAGTCTGTTGCCAAAGTAAGTCTTTTACCGTATACATGTGAACTATAACCATGTACTTGTAGAGTTCAGATTTCAGTGGAAACCTCCGAGGCAATTCAACATGTAAAAATGTTTTGTAGGCAAGTCCCACATTCATTGCTACACATGTTTCAATTCCTGGTCCTGCACTTGCTGAATGTTTGAAGGACAGCAGCACCCCTGTGAGGCTTGCTGCAGAAAGATGTGCTCTTCACGCCTTCCAGTTGACTAAGGGTATTGACTTTTTCAAAAACTTAATTGTCTTTTTCTATTGTTCATGTGTCCTTGCTTGACCTAGCTACAAATCTTAACCTTTTCATCCTTGATGCGATCATTGCACTGGACAATTTTTTTTATTGGAATTAGGTGGATTAGCTATTAATTTTAAATTTTAAATTGAATGTTGAGAATTTGTTAGACGAAGATCCCTGCCATTTAGTACTTTCCATTTGAAATATTCAGGGTCAGAGAACATTCAAGCTGCTCAAAAATTTATCACTGGGTTGGAGGCTAGACGAATTGCCAAGTTCCCTGAACATAGGTAATCTGATTGTTCCTGTCTTACTGGAGGAATGTTTATTCCGGTTGTTTGAGTATGCTATGATTTAATCGTGTACTTCCATATGTGTTGGTGCATTGCTGTTTACACAACGTATCAGTTGTTTACGGTGCATTCTTGTTGTGGACATGCAGTGATGACAGTGAAGATAGTGAGGCTGACATGACAAGTAGCTGAAAAGTCAATTACAAGTCAGTTTATTGGATCATCGGAGTGGAGGTAGGCAAGTCATACTGTTGAGAAGGTGATAACAAGCGGTATTTTTGTAGCATGTCTGTTCATACGAGTATACGGTGACATACATACATACATACATAGGTTATTGCCCAAATTTTCACGATTGGGTCATTGATTATTGCCTCTGGAACTGTTAATCAGTTTTGGATGATGAGGATGATACATAGACAAATGCACCCATTTAGCTCTCAACTTTGCAATTGTTGATGGAAAAACCTATAAACTTGTGTTACGTTACGCCGATTTTGTTGTAACTCACTTATGCCGCTTTTAGAATAAATTGTATGATTTCCTTCTTTCATCGTGTTTTGTTTCCTTGCATTTAATTTGTTGCGGTTGAGACAGGCAGGAGGAAATTAGTTGGTCATTCAACATTAATCAAGTCACCATCGATGCCAACTGCTTGCCTTGGAAAGCGAGTTGATGCTGTAACGACTCAAAATCATCCTTTTTCTTCAGCATATAAGTAATCCTCCTTTTTTAAATAGAAACAAACAAAGGTTCTTATAGATTATTTTCAGATTGTCTTAAGAAAAAAAAAAAAATATTGATAAT
>STGP01014173.1:0-13467 GCA_004918865.1 Caryocar brasiliense | reverse complement strand
CATGTTCGCGCTACAGACAAATGAAAAACATGGAAGACCTGAACACTTCATCCCTTAAATTTTTCATTTCTGCTTCATGAACATGTTATAAGCTCTTCAATAAAGTTTGTTGACAGGATTTCCTGACATCATCAAACGAAAGACAAAGGAGAAAATGCAGAATCAAAACATTTTATATTAACAAAAAAAATGAAGCAAAACAGTAGATTACATACAGATTACTTTCCGTACAAACAATCGCCTACAAAAAGCGGCTGATGTCAGTTTACACTCGAGCAAACCACAACACCCCCAGAAAACAAACCGCAAACCCGACTACAAGAATTACAAGATACCCAAAAAACGGTTGAACCTGTAAAAAAATTTTGAGGCACCAATGCCTCTTCCTATAATTGCAATCACCCCACTAATTGTGAGATGGCCTTTTAACAAATAGTCACCGCGTTTATGGAACGCGATGGGAAAGAATGAATTGACCACCTATGCCTCAAAGATGGTCAGAAACTAAAATGCAGAAAATATGATACACATGGATGCTGATGGACTGCAAGATTATATGCACAGGTCTCAGCATGATGATATGATATGCACAGGTCTCAAAATGTTGTCATGCAGGGGCATCCAATTGATTCCCGTGAGGACAATATTCCGATGGCGGTGATGATGTTGGACCTTACTCAGGGCGTGGAAGCAAGAAACCAAAACCAGAGTTTTCACGAATTAACGGTGGAGGATCGACATCGGCCATGTCTACTTGTGGCATTGACTTGGAGATGTCATCCACAGAGAATGGAATGCTGCACGAATGTTTAAATTGCGAAGTATGGTAAATATATTGTGCAATAGTTTTCTATTTGAAGGCAGAATACTACAAATGCTATCAATGATGACTTCAAGAATTTACCTTGAGTCATCGTCCAACAGGAAAGAACTGCTAACAGCATTATTCGAGTCCTCAGTCATCAGAACTCTCATACTAGCTATAACCTGTCAATTCATTCAGTTTCAGAACACAGAGTGCACATATCTGATAAAGTTTACAACACCAGGAAGGATGGAAATCGACATGTTCCACGGAAATTCAACATTACTTGTCAAACTGAATTGCAACTTACATCTGAAGACACGCTATGTGTGCCATATTTGTCATCCCAGTACATTGTACTGATCCTGTATAATTGCTGTATGCTCAGCACCTGAAGAAACAGCATGCAAATAAGATGGTATAATCATAACAACACAAGAAACATCCATGTGAACAAGATATCAAATTCAACATGAAAAAGTAGGTCCATCAAGAGAAGAAAGGAACAGACCGGGCAAAGTTCTGTTGTTATTTCTTTTAGGGTCTTTTTTGGCTTTTGATGTATAACCTGAGTTGTGAATATTGAAAGAAAAAATTGGTCAGCAAACCTGCTGTTAGCAATCAATTAATGAGGAAATATGTAGTCACAAAACGTACGAGGAATCCAACAGCCTGTCTCATATGCTTCAATTCATCCCAAGCTGAGCCTGCAAACTGTAGAAAAATGAAAGTTTTAGACAGAGTACTGCAGAGACCACAAGGAACCAAGTCAGAAAAAAGTGATGACTCACTTCCTCAGTTGCCGCATAAGACCACTGTTCTAATTCAGCCAAACCAGCTTTCACATACTCCCCATTACTAAATGAGCAACACTCACGTCGCAGAAGAAGGCTGCAAATATATGAATAGAAAAATTTGAAAGCTAATTTCCATGGAAATTGACAACCTTTTCCTTGGGAGGGAGATTGAAAGATGAGTTCTGAATGCATTTACCTATTAAATAGCTGAACATTGATGAAAGAAAATATCTGAGTGAACACTTTTCGAATTAAGAAAGGAGGAACCTGCAAGACGAATATAAAAGAGAATGATACTTCTCCAAGAAGAGAGATTGCAGTTCTCACACTCTCTATGAAGCTTCACAACTCACATAGTTTGCTTTCATTGTCTTCAAATAACTGTTTAAGCTTTTCACTATGCTTTGCCAATGAGCAATTAAAGCTTGTTGAGCAACGGCATTAGCTTGAGACCGTCCTTTTACCAAGCTTGCCCGTGAAGTTCTAGGCGCCTGCATTACATTTACAAGAAAGATCATCAGGGCTTTTATCATTTAAACTCCAGGAGCACGCAAATGAGTTTATTGACCCTGCTACATAAGTGTTAATTCTTCATATTTTTTTTCTAAATTTCAGATGTCATTTCCAGATAAACTTAAGAGCAAGAATAGTAGCAATTGAAGCATCCTCACTAAAGCAACTTGGCAAAAACCTGAATGCATAAACCAAGTAGTGGGGAGATCTCCTTCTTCAAGTTATCCCTTATCATTCCATATATCTTCTCAAGGAAGGCAGTAAGCTGTTGCTTAAACAGCAATGCTGGATACTTGGCCTCAACCTGCCGTAAGTCATCCAGCCTACTCAGCCCCCGACCATTAAGAAATGAAAGTCCAGCACTTTGAGGAGACGACCGAAGCCCCTACAATACAAATAAATAATCAGAAGACAAGGAGAAGACAGGGTGTGGATGGAAGAACTAAGGATACTTGAACAGAAATAGAAGGTCATTTTTACTTGAGACATCCTTCCAAAAAGAGAAGCCGATGCTGTTCTCCTCCGTTGTGGTGTCAAGCTAGCTGCTCCACTTGCTTTGAGAGTGTGTTGGAGCAGCAGCAACAATGTGGATGCATTAGATAACCAATAGGCCAAGACATCATTATTATCCGGGACCTTCAATAAGATTAGAGATTGCAAACATTGACAAGGTGCAATCAGTACTTGGAACTTTGCACTGACTTTAAAATGCAGAGTTTGTAAATATAGTTGGGTTCTGAACTTCAATAGATGGTAGCTTACTTCTATGGCAGATGCTATAGTTTGAATGATGCGGTCAAAAACAGTAGTCCTCTCAACTTCAAATGACCTCCACTGAAGGAGACATTTGTATATAACACAAGCAGCAACAGGTTTCCCTCCGGAGAATCCCAAGTTTTGTGATATGCACTTTATTAGGAGCTCCTGGTTCTCCTGAAACAGAAAAGTGGATTGTAAGAAACAAGTCAGCAACAGAATATAAATATTAAAGGTACGAGATCATAAGACCCTAATCTGAGAAAAGATCATGCATGATTGTGGCAAAATCTCTTATGCACGTCCTAATAACATACTAACTCTTCATTAAATCAAAACCAATATATATATCATTTTATGTGCATGTGAAAGGCTGCCTACCTGCTGTTTTTCATTGAGAGATTTCTGCGGTTTTTCCTCGGATTCAGGTTCACGTACATTTGATATAGCAAGAGTTTTGTCCTGAAAAATGTAGAAGACTAAGCAGTAATTGAAGGATATTCCATGATATATTTTCCCTTTTTTAATGGAGGGTGTCCATAAATTTAACCTTGAAAATATGGGACCATCAAGTTGAGTTTAATTGTTGGGGTGTGGGTGTGGGGGTGGGGGAGGGAAATGGGTTGAGAAAAGTCCTTACCGATCCAGCCCTCATTTCTCCATTTACGGCATTTCCATTTTCTGGACTCCTCTGCATTTTAATAAGCATTACAAACATTTAGTATCTCCAAAGAATCATCGTAAACATTTAGAAGCTTTCATACCATAATGCTAAAGGTAAGCTACAACCAGAAGTTCAATTTATACCTGAATAATCATTGATTTTGGCCTTGCAGACAAAGATTTCCCTGTTGGTGAGATGTTCAGTGCTTGCTGACGAAGAACTTGATTCTCCGACTCTGCATTGGAAAGCTTCTCCTCTAGCCTACAACATAATTGACCCAACTTTGTCGGATTTTGTGTTCAGAAGATCAGAGGCATGATTGTTCATGAGGAAAATGTGTACTTGCAAAAACAAAACATGCCGAAACAAAGATGGACATTATAGCAAGTAGCCAGAAGGGGAAGGGAAGGAGTGCATGAAGCTAATCATCCATGTTGCAATTTACATACAAAACTTCATAAGGCTCAGGGCTTGTTCACAAACCTTTGCACTGATTCCTGAAGCTGTTCTACCTTCTGTTCTGCACCTTCAAGTTTCTTGACCAGTTCTGAGTTTCTGGCCACTCCTTCTACAGATGTTTTCCTTGCTTCTTCTGCTGCCTGTCTTTCAGTATGCAGCAAACCCTGAAATACACAGAAATTCACTAAGTCCAGGAAGAATCCTCAGACGCAATACTTAAAAGTCACAAATATATGAAAATATAACTTTCCATAGTAAAAATTAGAATCTGAAGAAAACCTCTATGTTCTGCTTGGTTTACTCAAAATTACGCACACAGAGAGTCAAAACCCACTTTAATCTTCCAAAGCCAAAAATACAAAATTAAAAAATTAAAAGGGAAGAGAGAAAAGTTTAAATTAATTAAAAAACAGAGGGAAATCTATTACTACATGCCATCTTGCCATTCCTTGCAAGTGATGGTTGATCAACAAAAAAAAGTGTAGTGCTAATGACAGAAGCAAAGACCACAATAAATTGAATGAATGAACTGCCAAAAGAAGTTCACATAGGATTATTGGACTTCTTTTATATGCTACTCAAGTAGCCAGACCAAAACAATTAATTAGTCTCAAGATTTCTTCAAAGAAGTTGCAGTGTTCTGGTCACTGCCAACAGTAAAGAGAGTACTTTTAAAAGCTTTAGATAAAACATTTGAATGAGACAATTTGATTGATTGTAGCAAAATTCTTATCCACAGTCATGATAAGCATCAATAAATGTTGATCTTAAATTCACTATGATTATCCATTTCATTTCGCAAACAACGTACCTTCAAATTCTCAACCTCAGAAATTAATGATTCAATCTTCTCTGTGTCTTGAACTATAACAGGGGTCTCCTTAATGATTGGAGGAGCTTCTTCAATAGCTTTCTGAGCTGCCTCTCGTTCTTTAATCACTCTAGCATTTGCTTCTTCTACTTGGATTTGCATTGCTTGTAAAGCATCCTGCAACTTGGCAATCTCTTGAGCCTTTTCCTCTTCCAAATCAGCCTGCAATTCAAATCAAGACATGAAATTGTAATGCTTTGCAGTTTTTATTCCTAGAACAGATGTTGACACAAAGATAAAAATAAGTACCCTTAATTTCTTCTCAAACTGCAGACGCCATGTCAGTTCTTCCACGCGTTTTTCTAATTTGTCTTTTGCTTCTTTAAGGGCCCCTGTTTCTCTTGCAGCCTGAAAGTTTGCAGTAGTTATTGCATCTGAGTTTTTCCTCACAACAAATGCAAGTTGCATGAGCATTTCAAAAATAATAACCACATCGAAAAAATGATCAAACCATTTTAAGTTTTCTAAGCTCTCTCCGGGCAACTCTTCTTCTCCAGCCACATTGGGAAACTAATGCAGCCTCCTGAAGCCTTTTGTAATAAGAATATGCTATATGGCGACGCCATTTTGCCTGAAAAGCACCAACAAGATCAAATCAATCACTTCTTTGTTTCAAGATTCAAAAAAATGGAAGTCAATTTGATTACCAATAATAGCATCTGGACTTCCAACTGGAAATTTTAAAGTTGCATCACTTAATTTCTGAATTGTAGGAGGGAAGGGGATGAAGATTGACCTGGATAATAATCGCAGCTTTAGTTTGCTTTCTGAATCTGAATTCATCACGTGCAGTCATTGCCCTTAAGCCTGTCTGCAGTGTAACTGCAGATGAACAAAGAGCTAAGTAGGATTTCCTGTCCATGTATCGCCTGAAATTCTTTTGAATCTTCAAAGCTGCTGCTTCCCGACGCAGTTGCTCGTATATTTTGCGAGCCAATACACCTAATTGTAATTGCAAGAATCAGACGGGTTAGAATATGAATCAAAATTTCATTGGCTGAAATCAGCAACTGAATGAAGTAATAAATCATGGATTCATGCTCACAAGCATGATAAACAATAAATATATGTAGTGATTATCTTCTCTGTAGAGGTTAGTTGCTTATCAATTTGATATCTATTATTGTAAATGTTCATTCACATGAATCATGTTCCCTCTTTATCCCTGAGATGTGTGCACACATACAACAGAACTTACACAGACAACAAAAACACGAGGAAACATGTGCACAACATCACAGATGAACATTTAAACATGAATGAACCTTCAAGCATGTTGATCTACAGTTTGTTATTGGACTAGAATGCCATATATGCAATAACAAAAATGAAAAATTTTATAAAGCAGTGATAAACAGACAAAAAAACAATTTCAAACAAAGAAGATACCTCGGCAATGAGACTGCAAGTGAATAGCAGCTTGCCGTAACTTAACAAACTCTTTGCGTGCAATATACGTCCGAATTTGTCTCTGGATGATTCTAGCTGCATTTCCAAGCACCTCTGCTCTTCTTGCATCTAGTTCAGCCATTTGACCAGCTCTCAGGAAGACCTTTGTCTTGCCTATCTGCAACACTGATGAACCTTAACAGCATAACAAATTGCTTTTGCAAGCAGCAATATAGGAATGGAAAAATTGAGGATTATATATGTTGTAACAGATTGTGTAACTATAGAATGTATAGATCAACTCTTTGTGATTTAACCATGCCCATCAATGCCATGTTCAGATGGGTAAGGCTAGGCCATAAAAATTAGATCCCAAGCTCCCAAGCTCAGTCAATGTCCTTTTGCAGGAAGAGTGATCAGGAGTATTAAGGAGATGCATTACCTGATAACCTTTCAGTCCCATTTTATCCAAAATCATTTGGCAAGCAATCTTGTCATCATGGCTGTAAGGAAGAAGAAAAAGTTTATCAGAGAAATATAGTGTGCTGCTTGGATCCAAAAAATATAGAAAAGTAAACGAAAATTAAAAAAATAAGATAAAAAGAAAGTTACTAAACTGCAAGGTATTCAAGTTTTAAATCATGACTTACTTTCCCTCCAAAACTTCGGGAGCAAGAACACCAAAACGGAGAAGAAACTCAAAGAATGTCCTTCGGGTAGGATATCCAGCACAACTGATTCTAATTGCCTCAAGCACACCCTAATCACAAAATGAATGACATGCAAGTAGTAAAGGGGGCCATTAAATTTACAATATTCAGAAAATAAAATAAGCATGTTAAAAAAAATGTTTATGTCCTAAATATACTTACACCACAGCGTAGTTGCTGGATGATGTTAGCATTCTCAAAAATTGCAGGCTTCAGGACATTGTTTGGCTTCACACATCTGATATAATGAGGCTCTGTTGAATTCAAGGTCTCCATCAAAGATTGCAGTTGTTGCTGCAAATTCAAAATGTATATGAGTTCAAGAAACAGCAGAAGCTACTAAGAAACATCATGCATGCAGTTTCAGTGTATAAGTGACAATAGAATCATTACAATAATGCAGATAGCATCAACATAACTTCAAACTTGGTACATGTTCATATAGAGTTATTTCAGAGTTTCTTAATGAATATATTTTACTACTTTGCAAGTCAAAACTGTGACACTTTATTCACAATCAAAAGATGTTCTGAATGTGGGTAGAAACTTTCTTGACCATGATATGCTTTTTGGCCATCAACCACAACCATTGGAACTTCATTTCCAGTAACTAAATTAGTCAAACAATAGTTCACTTCATTTAAGTTTGATGGATAAAGCAGAAGTAAATAAATAATACCTTAAAACGAGAGCCAATGGAGGAAAATTTAGATGATTTTGATGATTCCTCTGGAAGACGAGGAAATAAACCAGCCACAAAGGAGCAGTTTGAGGCAGTCAGAAGATCTTGATGTTCTGCTACAACATAATCTTTGTTTTTGTCAAGAAACAGATCAGCCAAATAAGTTACCTGGAAAAGGCAATTAGATGATTTAGCAAAATTTTACAATATTCAATCAAACTGAAGAACAAAATAGAAGAACAAATATTTACCTCCCCTGCATAGTGAGCTATGGTAAAACTAGTACGAGAAAGCTTAGGTTTGATAAACCGCTTGTTGTTTTTAAATGTCTGGTACAACTTCTGAGCAAATGTTTCATGTGTGGATTTAGGAAACATGCTGTATGGAGCAAGTAAAACATATGAGCCCAACAAGAAAAAGAGTTTGAACTGTACAAGCCTCAGGGACAATGTGTGGTAGAGATATTTTTCTGCATATTGTAACCTATAGCCTAAAAAAATATGCTTATACTTAAATAGAAATAGAATTGTTAAAATTCAATATGGTTCCAAGTTCTGTAGATATGTAGCAGTACAGAACTAGAATAATCTAATGTCAGCTGCTTACCAAGCTTCATCTAGGAGGGCTATAATTCCCCCAGGTTTCTGCAAGAGTAAACAAATCACTGTTAGTATAAGAGACTATGCAACAGAAGCATAAAGCATGGAAAATAAAAAAGAAAAGGAAAAATCTGTCAAGCATATTATTTTTTAGAAAAGAAAAGGGAAAAGCATAGATAAAAGAAAAAACAATAAATTAAGCAACAGTGAAAAACCTTCTCAATTAGATCCAAAACATCTTGGTTATCAACGAATTCTATGTAGCTCCAATTGATTTCCTCTTTTGTGTATTCTTCTTGTTCCATTTTAAAGACATGCTGCAAAATAATCACGATGAAGAGTAAACCAGAAAAAAGGAAGCATCCAAAGGAAGGAGTGAGACTATGGCTGTAGTTACTAAACCTGATTAAAATGCTGTTGCAGCTTTTCATTTGTGAAATTGATACAGAACTGCTCAAAACTAAAGATAATCACAGAGTCAGCTGTAAGGGAAAAAAAAAAAAAGTAAGTATCACAAACCCTTTCAGATTAAGCCTTTACCTGTTGAACTTAAAACTTTCAAAACCATATATATCAAGAACTCCAATTAACATATTTGAGTTCGGATCCTGCCCAATAGAAACATTTATTTTGTCCACAAGCCTGCAGGGGCAAGAACAAGGGCCTGTCAAAGAGTCATCTATTCCAAATTCAATGCACAGAGACTTAAAAGTAAAAAGTTTATTTACCAATCAAACAAGCGGGAATAGATAGTTTTAGCAAAGGCATCCCTGCTACCCATTGCAGCAACAGGATCAAGAGTTCTTGTAATAACCTCTTCTGGTGTTACCATTACGCGTTTTATCAGTGCATCTTCCAAGCTCTTACCATCACACCTAGATTACAACAGAGGTTAAAAGATGCATATGGTTCAAATACACATGCAGAATATAGATGATAAATGCATCAAACTATAGAAGGGAATAAACAATACTTCAGCAGTTCAGCTGTTGTATCTAGATGGAATCTAGATTTCTCATCCTTGATGACAGAAGAGTCGATCTCCTTTCCCTTTGCAAATTCAATGTTGCCAAGATGTAGAATTGCAGCCACAACCCTAAAAATTGCATCCTGGAAAGAGAACATAGAATTTGTTAGTGCAAAGTAAGAACGCACAATTTATTAGTACTGGGAAGACAGACCTGCTCTTCTTCACTGATGCCTACTACATCCATTGCCCTTCTGGTTGCAAGGTATTCCTCAGTATCATTCACTCCATCCAATGCAAAGCAGTTGGATTGATTCAAGTAGTGGAATGACTTCGGGTTTCCCAACTTATACTTCTCTTTTTCCTGAAAATTCAGAAGGATAATCAATCAATTGCACCATTGCATACAAGAATAACACTACTGAATTTATTTGTCATTTCAGAACAAAGTTCGAGGTCAATACCTCAGGTGGTGCTGCACAAAGAAGATAAAAACAATGGTAGTTCCTTTCAGGATCAGAAATTTGGCAAACACGGGACCTTTCAAGCAAATATGTTCGTACAGCTGCCCCAGATATTCTTCCACTCTTGTCAAATTGGAGTTCAACAAATTTACCAAAACGACTGCAATGTGGTACCAAGATGAGAACAATGAAGAATTCAGATAAGCTCTGGAAGAAAATAAAGGGTCAATTGCATGGATAATCTTTCTCCATCTTTTCTACTCTGTTGTGTTCCTACAGTGGCTCAAGGTACAAAATAACAAGGGATAATTGTCTATCTTTCACCCTATTATTTCTTAATATGGTAGCTGATTTCCTTATGGAGCCTGTTTGACTATAATGTTTAATTTCTAAGCCAGATCAGCTGCAGAAGCACTTGTTTTTACATAACTAGACAAGCCAAAGGATACTTACCTTGAGTTGTTATTCCTAACTGTTTTAGCATTGCCGAATGCTTCAAGAACTGGATTTGACTGTAAATTTCAACAAACCACATGAGATATATCAGAAAAGTTTTCAACCCAATTAAAATAACGAACAATTAACAGATTTAACAATCTATGGATCTAAGCAAGGTGGTGAAGACTCTTCCATCTTACTTCTAGAACTTGTTGCTCGACAGTTCGTCCTTCTACCCCAGATCGACCACCCAGGTATGCAAGATATCGCATAAGCATCTTGGTAGTTTCAGTCTTACCAGCACCACTTTCTCCACTAACTAGAATTGAGTTGCTCTTTCCCTCGTTCATCATTGCTCTGTAAATAAAAATGAAATTCACATAAATGATGAAATGAAAATGCGACATCCAATGAACAAATGAAATCTACCTGTATGCAACTTCTGCGACTGCAAAAACATGAGGACTTAGCTCTCCAAATGCGGCACCTTTATATTGGTCCATCATGTGAGTATCATACAGATGTGGTAATCTTTGGAAAGGATTTATGGCAATCAGTATATTTCCAGTGTAAGTCTGCAGAACATATAGAGAGTACATTTTCCAGCAAGTCACATGACAAGTAGTTAATTTGCTTTATCTGGAACTTTTTTGACTCTTTGAAACTTATATTGATGTAAAATTATCTTACATAGATTTCATTAAGTTCATATCTATTTGCCAAGTTATGCAGAACTCCTGGTTCATGCAAATATGACAGCTTAGTCATGTCATCTACACCCCCAGGGGGAGCTTCGGTATCCTTTGGAAACACTTTGGAGATATTTGCAACAACCTGCAATTCATGTTGCAGGAATTTGAGAATCACAGTTCAAATTTTCTAAGGAAGAGAGAGAGGGAGAGAGAGAGAGAGAGAGAGAGAGAGAGAGAGAGAGATCATTAACATCTTGATTCAGACAAATGATACACAGTGAAGAGAACTCACAGTTTTCCCATTCGTGGTATGAACATGTACTTCTTCACCATTGATCTTAAAAACTTCTCCATCAATCCATGCTTCATCTGGATCTTCGACCCATACATGAGAACCTACAATGATATTAACAGCCGTACCCTGCAAATGTATAACACATTAGACATGCAAAAAGGAGCCTGACAAAAATTTGGAAGAGCAGGACTTCATTTTTTTCAAGGCAAACAAAATTTAGAACAAAGTGGATGGAAAATATTTTAGCACGTCCCAACACATACACACAAAATAACAGAAGTACAGGAATTGCTTAAAGTCCAACTAGCCCCAGTTGATTTCCAGAGTATAGTATTTCCTATCAACATCTAAGAAAGATAGTCTACAGAAATTATAAACAAAAGAGTACAATGTTCCAGTAAGAATAGTCCACACTCAATTTGCTAGATATAGTTAGTGAGAAAGAGTCCTTATTATCTACACTGCAAAGTGACGTTTATGCCATATCAAGCATGTGATAGCTAATCAATAAAAATTGAATTTTAGTAATACCTGCATTATGGACTACCCAAGAAGTATGAGGGAGAGAAACAGAGAGAAAAGAAAGAAAGAAAGGAAAAGGAAAAGAAAAAGAGTGCTAGCAAACTTGGTGGCAATTTTCATACTTTAGCTAATATTGCCACATAGTTCAAGAGTTCTAGAACCAACTATGAACTCCAATCTGCAGCAAACACAGGCCCAGAAACAACGGACCCAACCACCTCCCCAGGAACTTACCAGTAATTGACCACTTGAGTAGAAATACACTCTAAACATAAGTATATCTAGAGTCAAACAATAAGAAGCTAAAAACAGAAAGATCACTTGCTATTTGAAAAAACTTATGTTGCACTTCCCTTAAAAAGGAAAAAATAAATCATGCTGCAGACTGTGCACTTGAGGCATCCATGCATTCTAACTGCATTTGTACTGTTGACTGAGAGCTGACTATGGAGTCAACTGACTGTTGACATGCCAAAAGACTCCCATGCTCCTTCCGCCAACCAAAAAGAAGGGAAGACAACAAATTCCAATGTCTAGGTTGAAAGTAAAGATTAGTGGATATAATTCTTCGCAACGATGAAAGGTAACTTTGCATTAGTATATCCTATGTAAATGGAACATGTCGAAATTCAAAACCATTATTTTCTTCGCACAAAACAATCACCAGTGCCACCAATCAAATTCCCCCTCAAATGAGACATTGCCAATGTAAATGGCTTATTAGCATAAGCAAAATCCAACTAATGTTACAACATACCGAAACATCATCCCTCTATTCAGTTATTAACCACTTAACTACCTGAACCTATCCCTCCCTCTCACAGCTTCCTACTGATCTAGCCTCAGATATTCCCTAACCTGCCCCTTGCCACCCCTACAAACATGTATATAAACATTCCAAACGATTTAGTTTCGATGGCATTTTTGTAATTTCAACAACTAGAGTCTCGGACCAATACATCTAACTAGCA
This sequence comes from Caryocar brasiliense, assembly GCA_004918865.1. Taxonomy (NCBI): domain Eukaryota; kingdom Viridiplantae; phylum Streptophyta; class Magnoliopsida; order Malpighiales; family Caryocaraceae; genus Caryocar; species Caryocar brasiliense. The sequence goes on along the minus strand of STGP01014173.1, from coordinate 873 downwards.
GCACCATCCTAGTTCCGACAAATAACAAACGAAGTATATTACACGTAATCCCATCGCCATCTACGATAAGGCTTGGATTCCGACATCAAAACAAGCAATCCGAAAATCAAGAGCATCGAGATTACGGCGCCGCGTCGCGATCAGACACAACTAAAATTAAATAAGCGATAAAAATTAAAATCCAATTAAACTGACAAATAAATCGGAGCAATCCAAAAACAAAATCACGAAACAACCAAAAAAAAAAAAGTTTATCGACTTTGCATTCAACTTNNNNGTTTTTGAGCAGCAGCTTCTCTTCTTTTTCTTTTTTCCCTTCATTTCTTTGTATGGGCTGTTTGGAGAATTGAGAGGCGCTCTCTCTCTTACTGGTCAAGTGGGGTCCCCAAGAGACAGGAGGCTAGTTGGCCGTTCGTGGTCGCCATAAACAGCAGTTTCATTTTGTTTTACCAAAAAACAAGCGGTTTAGTTCTAAAACTGAGATTTAAGGAGAAATTATAATTTTTCTTTTTTTTGTTTCCTTTGTTCTTTGTACGAGTGTGTTTTTGGACATGTAGTTGCTCGTATTTACCAGATCAGCCGACACTTTTTATTGTAAGTCGTAGAAAGCCGTCACTTTTTGGTGGAGAAAAGATACAAATGAAGCAGGGGAAAAAGGAGAGGGTGGCACGTTATTGACTTATTAACCGACTTGTTTAATGACAACCGACCGATTTCCACCTGTGTTTAATTTTTAACTGAAACAGGAATGCGTTCTCACGTGTGAGGGACAGGTTTGTACTTCTACTCAGAGCAAAAATGGGGAATTGTTCTTATGTTTTTTGGAGGGCATAGAATGAAAAATTTTCGAGCAGATTAAAAATGCAAAAGCGG
>STGP01014138.1:0-14812 GCA_004918865.1 Caryocar brasiliense | reverse complement strand
GCACCAACAACTTTTCAATTTACCCAAAATTGTAAACACTAGCATAACTGTAAAATTATTACTACCTCCCTCAAAAAGGTTGGTTTCCTTAAAGAATTTATTTTATTAATTTTTTTAGGCCCAAATATTTTAAAATTAAAGATAAAAGTAAAATTTTATTATTATATAATTTATTTTTTATAATTAAAAATAAAGTTATAATCTTTTAAATTAAAATTAAACTGACCCACGCCGGTCTGCGTTTGCTTTTGTGGGAAGTGAAAGTGCCATATGAAAAAACCACAAAGCGTGCCTTCTACCGAACTCGGATAAGAAAATAAGGAAGAGTAAAAAGAAAAGAGATATCTTCAACCTCCCGAGAAAAAGAAAAAAGAGTGAGTGAAAGAGAGAGAAGGAAAGGAACCATGAACGTTGAAGAAGAGGTGGAGCGCCTTAAAGAAGAAATCCAAAGACTTGGAAAGATTCAACCTGATGGTTCTTACAAGGTAACTCATTCATGTCTGGAAATGCCGACTTTTTTGTATGCTTTAGTTTTTTTTTTTTTGAGATAAATTGCAGGTTTGTTTTAAGAAAATTTTGATCTGGAGCTGCTAATGGAGGATTTATGTTACAATCTTGATTTTGGGATTCTCGCAAATGTGAGACCCAACTGCTTTTCTTCTTTCACTTTGTCCTTCAATAGATTTTTGGATAAACATTTGCAGAATTTATTCAGAGTTATAGGTCACCTTTGGATGAACGCATTTGTTATTCTTACTCCCACACACCACCAAATTAAAATCCAGATTTTCTGTGCTCATATAATACTGTTGAGTGGTCATATAGGGCCTTTGGAATAAAGATTGATTATGCTTATCTTGTGCATTATAATTTGTCGGTGTTTTGAAGAGGGTCAGAAATTGATTTTTGTATAACTGGAGAAGTGGCACCATCATTTTATCTTGAAATCTATCCCATAATTATTAGGGATGCGCACCAGAGTTGTGCCATTTTTATTGGGAATCGTTGTTGGATTCTAATCCCAAGTTCTAGATAGTCTCTAGTCTGGATGTTGTCTCGTGTATTTTAACATCATAGGTATTAACATTCAACACAACCCAGTAATCAGATACTAACAACACTTCAAAGTGAAAAATTGGGTCAATTGGGCAAATGTCCGTAGTGTCTAGGATGTATATCTTGTATCCGAAAACTAGCAGTTCGCTCTATCAATCCCTCTTGGCCCAAATAACTCAATTTCTCCAATGAACTATTTGTGTCAATGTATTGGTCCGATCCAAAACTTGAGATAATGGAAGAGCTGGATCCATAACACTCACACCTGATTACTGAGGTCTCAAGACTCAATTTTCATTTTATGAGGGATAATGAAATCATTTATTTTTTTATTTTGACCCCATATTGTAGGGTGGATCTTGAAAGATATGAAAGTTAGTTCAATGTGCTCATCAGCTTGGCCTTGAGATGTGAACCATCCAAGGCACATTATTATGGCATACTTCTCTTGTTTGAACTGGGTTTTGAAACCAAATTTCTCCTTAGGAGGATAGATGGGGCGATTTGGGTGAGATCCAATGTAGACTACTCTAATCTTTTTATTGGGATGGGGGATGCATTAAACTACTCTAATCTTAGTTGTTAACTTTTCATTCTTTTCATTCTTGGTTATTCATCATTAATAGGAATAGAGAAAAAAAGAAAAGAAAAGAATCAACCATTCAAGCATTCAAAATTTCATGAGAAAAATGCGAAAAAGAGAATCATATAGAATAAATATAGGTCTGAATGTTTCATGAAGAATATGAGCCAAATCAAGGAATGAGAAGACCTAGGATGTAGGAGAGCATAACATGAGTGTTTCGACATGGTTGGATTCCTATGTATCCACTCATGTAATACTTTACTTCATTGCACGATATAGAAGATAATATAAGAGAAGGGGCTAGGCTCCCGATAGAGCTCATCAGTGCCTAGCCTTGAGATGTGGATCATCCAAGGCTCACATTATGTAGAATATCTTAACTCTTAATAGTTACATACAAGTCTATATAACGTAGAAAGCAAGATGCCCGTGTCGTGTTGTTAGAGTTAGGAACAATGGCACAGTGTAACTAATCAAGGAGAGTAGTGATGAGAGAACTTTGTAATTGGATTTCTCAGAGAAATGGAATGGCTTCCATTCATTGAGTTTAAAGAAACATTTACAGAACCATGCTTTCCTCCTCTGTGGTTTTCAATAAGACTGTCTAAAGAAAAGAACACCAGCAAAAGAAAAGGAATTCTTCCTAATTGGTTTCAGGAGTCAATTTGTCCTCTCGAGCCAGTGTTTGCTAGCCCCAGCAACTGCCAAATTTTCCTTCTCATTCCACACCGCCCTCTGCCCCATGTTGTTTTCCTTTTATGCTTGATGCATCCACCAATTTAGGAAATGTCTCTGGCTGGCTCTTCCCCAAGATTCTCTCTAACGTCTTCCCTTTCCCCTTTTGCACAGTCCTTGTCCTATTCGTCCTCTTCCTATAATATACTTGCAAAGGCCTTGGGCCCATTCCCAATTCAGTTGGGCTTCCATTGCTGTTAGTACCTGCCCTTGGAAGATCAACCTTGTCCCCAAGGTTGAAGCCGGGAAACTGATTAACAATGTCTATTGAATTCATTCAGGTGGCTTGCTTAATTGGTTTTCCTTTCCATTTAATTAACACCTGCCATATTCGCTGGCCATTCTCTAGACGTTCCCGTGAGTCCAATGCAGCCTTGGGTTCAACCATTTGTTTTTTCTATCTCTAGACCTTTTGGAAGTTCAGTAGAGATGGAATGGGGTCCTATGGCTCTTTTAAATTGTGAGACATGGAAGACTGGGTGTATCTTAGCCCTTTTAGGGAGTTGCAATTTGTATGCCACATTGCCAATTTGTTGAATGATTTTTTGAAAGGGCCGTAATACTTGGCGGCCAATTTTTGGTATATGGGAGTTCTGATGGAGGATTGGTGATGTGGCCTTATTTTTAGGAAGGCAAAGTCCTCAATGCGTTGAACGTCCTTGTGGTGTTTGTTGGTAGCCTTGACCATCCACTATGGAGCTCTCAGGAGGTTATACTTTAGTTGTCGTAACACTTCATCCTTGGTAGGCAATTCTTGCGCAATTGATTCAACCTTGGTCTCACTCGGAAGAAACTGATGTATGGTTGGAGGTGCTTGGCCATATACAATCTCAAAAGGCATCATCCCTATGGCCGTGTGCTGGCTTGTAGTATACCAGTACTCCGCCCAAGATAACCATTTACTTCATTGTTTAGGCTGCTTTGATGCGAAGCAACGTAAATAGGTTTCAATCCTTCGGTTTAGGACTTCTATTTGTCCATCTGTCTCTAGATGGTAGGCGATGCTCATGCGGAGATATGTTCCTTGCAGCCTAAATAACTCCCCCTTGAAGTTGCTGAGGAATAGGGAGTCTTAGTTGCTTACAATGGACCGGGGCATGTTGTGAAGCCTTACAATTTCTTTTGCAAACAGTTTTGCTACGGTCCTTGCAGTATAAGGATGCTTTAGTCGTAGAAAGTGACCATATTTAGACAATCGGTCTACAATTGTGAATATGCAATTAGTGCCATGGCACCTTGGAAGGCCAATGATAAAGTCCATGGAGATATCTTCCCAAACTCGCTCCAGAATCGGCAATGACTGCAATAATCCGGCTGGAGATGAAGCTTCATACTTGTGTCTTTGACATATTAAACATTCAGCTACAAATTGTTGGACTGTTTTCATTATGCCCTTCCAGTATAGGTTGGATGCTAGCCTTTTGTATGTTCGGTATGCTCCTGAATGGCCAACTGAAGGGGTCTCATGAAACTTGCATATTAATTTTGGTATCCATGGGGAACTTGTTTTTAACACCAAGTGCCCTTTAAAATTTAGTAGACCTTGGACTAGAGAATAAGAAGTGTGGACAAGAATGTTACCTTACAAGTCAGTTACAATTCATTTCATTCTAGGATCTTTCTTAACCTCTTTTGTGATCTGTTTCTAATCCATCCACGTAGGACATGAGATGGCCGAGATTTCCACTTCTTCTTCTCGTTGTGATAAGGCACCTGCCGTTGCATTTGTGGCCCCCGATTTATAGTCGATGGGAAAATTGTACCCAATCACTTTTGCTACCCAATACTGTTGTGCCAGAGCTGTCACTTATTGTTGGAGAAGATGTCTGAGGCTTTTTTGATTGGTACGAACTTTAAATCTCCTACCAATGAGGTAGGGTCTCCAATGCTGATTGGCTAGTACTAAGCCCATCATTTCCCGCTTGTAAGTAGAAGCTGTGTTGGACTTATGAGATAATGCCTGTTGTAGTGGGCTATGGGCTGTCGGTCTTGCATCAACACAGCCCCGAGGCCTGAGTTGGAAGCATTGCACTCCAATATGAAAGGCTTAGTGAAGTCTGGAGTGGCGAGGACCAGGGCAGTGGTAAGGCTTGCTTGAGCTGGAGGAAGGCATCTTGAGCTTGTGAAGTCCATTGAATAGCCCTCTGTGATTCCTTTTTGAGGAGTTGTGTTAATGGCCTAGCCATTGGGCTATAGTGCCTAATAAATCTCTGGTACTATCTAGTAAGCCCTAAGAACCCCCTTACTACCTATAATGTTGTTGGCCGTGGCCAATTAAGGATGCTGGAAATTTATGCTAGATACATTGCCACTTCATGCGCTGACACAATATGCCCCTAAGTATTCAATTATGGCCTTCCCTATAGAACTCTTTTTCTTGTTGGCCTCAAATTCATTGTTGCACAGTAGCTTAAGGACTATAAATAAGTGGTTCAGGTGGTCTGCCCAAGTGTGACTATAGATTAGTATATCGTCAAAAAATCCTAGCACAAATTGTTGAAGGTAGGCCCTGAACATGTCATTCATAGTCGCTTGAAACGTTGCCGGGGCATTGGTTAGCCTGAACGGCATAACAAGAAACTCGTAATGGCCCGAATGAGTCCGAAAAGCGGTTTTGGAGATGTCTAGTTCAGCCAGTCTAATCTGGTGATACCTCGAGCGTAGATCCAATTTGGAGAAATACCTTGCACCATTCAACTCATCCAACATTTCAACAATTACTAAAATGGGATGCTTATCGGGCACCATCACCTTATTCAATGCGCAATAGTTTACACAAAACTGCCAACTATTGTCCTTCCTAATCAAAAGTACTGGGCTGAAGAAAGGACTTGAGCTTGGCTTGATGATTCCGGCAGCCAACATTCTGCCACCAACTTCTCAATCTCATATTTCTAGAAATGATTGTAACCGTAGGGCCTTACATTGATTGAGGATGTTCTGAAGGTAAGAGGGATTACGTGATTCGTGGGTCGTCGCGGAGGCAGGGAGGTAGGATCTCCAAATACTTATTTGAATCGATGATTAGGCCTTGCAACTCCTTCATTTGTATGGTTGACAATTTGGATTTCAGGGATAATTGTGTCAGGTTTGATTAGCTCCCATAACCAAACACCAAAATCTACTTATCCTAGTTTCTTAAGTTGAGTTGGGGACACCATAGCCTTGGTCAAGGTAGGATTACCTGCGAGGGTCACTAGTTTTCCATGGTTAAGGAAGGACATTGGTAGCGTGACCCAGTTGATTCGCACTTCTTTTAAGGTATGAAGCCACTTAATTACAAAAATCGCATCAATGCTTCCGAGCAGAAACACGTAACAATCATCTTGATCATCAACCCCTCAAGAGCTACAACACCACGGCAATGTCCCTCCGATTGTACCTTATGTCCATTGCTTAGGCAAACCAGAAAATCATGAGTAGCCTCAATTGGCAATTTCAACAGCGAGATCAGCTTATCGAAGACGAATTTGTGGCTGGCGCCACTATCGTCATGACGGTCACTAAATGCCCATAAATTGTCCCTCTCAACTTCATCGTCTTCATGGTGGAAATTCCATTGACAGAGAAAAAGGGCTTCTCCAATCGTGAGAAGTGAGCTTCGTTGGTGACGTCCAACAGTTGCAGCTCCGGGTTTGAATCCTTCTACCACTCCATCATCTGTTGTTACCTCTTCCTCATCCCCTAAAATGATGGCCCTTAAAGTCTTATTAGGGCAATCATGTAGTGGATGGTATGACTGTTTACATTTATAACACAGCCTTTTAGCCCTAAGTCCAAGAACTCCTAGTGGGAGTAGTGCCGAGTGCCATGATTCCGGTGCGTGGCTGGTTGCGGTCGTGAGCCTCCAATGGTAAGGGGTTGTGTGAGTGGTTCGGGAGTACCCACCTGATGGAGGTTGATGTTTGGGAGAAAAGCTGTCGTTGACTTTGGGTAGGATAGTGGGTAGCAGTTCCCCTTGCAGCTATGCCCAGGTCATCTCTGGCGTGCATTGCCTCAACCATCTAAGCCAATGCAGAGCTGGAGCTGTTCTCTGTTGTTTGATTAATAAGAAAGTACTGCATAGCCCTCACCAACCAACCCAAAAGGGTTATTGCTATTGAAATTTAGTAGCTCCACCTTGATTGCAAGTGAAGACTTTACCGGCACCATAGCTTGAGTCATTTGGCAGGCATGGGAAGCCTCTTTAGTAGTAGTGTTTTGGGGAGAAAGGTTGGAGGAACCCCCTTCTTCTATTAAGGTCTTCCCTTTGGCTATGGTCGTAAGGAGAGTCTCTATTCGTTGATGGTGCTGCTCCTGGTCTAGCTGTAGTTGTTCATTCCCTATTTTCATGGCCGCAATAGCTTCTCCGAGGGTATTCATGTTCCTCTACAATTTTCATACGTTCTTCCATTCTTGTCTTAGTCATGAGTCGTGGGGCGGGGGATTTGGTAGGTTGGACCAGTTTGTTAGAGCTAGGAACAATGGCACAATGTAACTAATCAAGGAGAGTAGTGATGAGAGAACTTTGTAATTGGAGTTCTCAGAGAAATGAAATATGACTTCTATTTATTAATTTTCTAGAAACGTTTACATAACCTTGCTTTCCTTTTGTTTGGATTTCAATAAGACTGTCTAAAGAAAAGAAAAGAAAAGAAGACTAGCAAAAGAAAAGGAATTCTTTCTAATTAGCTCTAGGAGTCAATCTGTCCTCTTGAGCCAGGGTGCGTTAGCCTTAGCAACCGCCGGAATTTTCCTTCTCATTCCACACCCCCCTTCTGCCTGAGGTTGTTTTACTTATATGCTTGCTGCATCCACCAATTCAGGAAATGTCTCCAGCTAGCTCTTCCCCAAGATTCTCTCTAACGGGCTTCTCTTTCCCGTTTTGCATAGCCCTTGTCCCGTTTGTCTTCTTACTATAATATACACGCAAAGGCCTCGGGCCCATTCCCAATTCAGCTGGGTTTCCATTGCTATCATGTGTACTTGTGGGATGAACCAAATCGTCATTAAATTTATTTTTCCCCTGATTTTTTTATTTCTAGAAATCGCTTTATTTTTGTGTCAAAATAGAATATGTGGTATAAAAATAGAGAATCTATTTTCTTGTTTTTCCAAACCTAATGCAAAGCGTTCGCTTTGACCATTAAGAGTAGGTAACCCCTTCCATGTGTCTTTCTTTTTATTGCATTTTGTCTCATCATATCACATTCTATTCTGCAACATTTGAGAATCATTGTCAATATCTCGGTGTAGGAAAGTTCGATATAATCTTTAGTTACATAGTCAACAAGCCTAAAGGTTGTCTTATTGATGATCTTGACGATATTGATGATAATGATGATATTGATGATAGAAACACTTTGACAACATGAAAAAACCAAAAGCTCTGCCCTAACTCTTAATCGATCCAATGGATGGAAGAGCAAAGGCCTTTGGTGTCTCCTTCAGTCAAGAATTGGGGCTTCACAATCACTAGCCATTTTGCTTTTCTTTCATGCCTCTTTGTTCATAGTTCGATATTCTTTTGTTGTAGGCACGTTTGATTAGCTAAGTTGGTGAGGCAATAATTTTCCAAGGTGGTGATCAAAAGTTGGTCTGAGAGGATGATTAACCACACTAGGACTGAGACATGGCCCAAACTCTTATAGGAGGCAGTAGTAGGGGATTTTCTATTGGGATCTGTTTGGCAATAGAATATGCACTTTATGAAACATATGGTTGACTATCGACAGAGAGTGTGTAGAAATGCTTGAGATTAGTAAAACGATGGAGTTCTCGATCAAAAGGCGGAATGTTAATATTGACGGCAACTATTGGTTCGGGTGCAAACTCGTAGTTGATGTTGGTTTGCAGAACATCATTCTTAGGTTGTATGTCTTTTTTCAACCTGCTCAAGTCCAAATCATTTGAACCTCCAAAAAACGCATTGTTTCTCTCCTAAAGTGGAGGGATCCCTCAAAATAGAGAAGGGCAGCAGGGCTTCCGCAAGGGTCTTCTCCCTTTTCCTAGTCAAGATAGATGGGAAGGAACTTTAAAGGCCATAAATAGCCTCTTTCTTTATGTATGTACACCTTTGTTACATACAACAATGTGTTGAACACTTCAACAAGCCTGTGCGTAAGATATCCAGCATTTGATGTTCATACAACTGTATCCAGAACTCCTTTTCGGGCTCCATTGTAAGAAATGATATATTCTATCAAAGACAGTCCTTTGCGTAAATTGCTTTGAATGGATAAATGAATCATTTACCCTTGTGGATTTAATCTTGTCATACTTACTAATTGGTGTACTTGAGATGCATTTTCCTTAGCTCTGAAAAGACATTATATGGATTGGATTTAATGGTTTTGTCATCGTAAAATTAGGATTCATTTCTTGTCGCAAATACGGATTGGATCAATCATTTCATTCTTTTCGGAAGGAAAAAAAAGATGTGTACCTAAGTGAACCTCTCCTTGTGATTGGGATGAGGGAAATGCCTCCCAGCCCTGGGGGGGTGGGGGTGGGGGAGTGTGGAATCGAATCCTTAGGTAGCCACCGACCTACAAAAAAGGATGACCGAATGTTGTACCCCCCCGTTAGATACCCTATTGAAAATTTACTCGCCTTGGATTCTGTTTGTATTGTATGTGAGATGAATCTTGGACATTCCCACCTTTTAACTTTTTTAGATGTTAGTTATATGCCCTAGAGTAATATATAAAACATGACGTGTATTAGAAAATTCGTGATTAATGGTAAATAAAATATTCTTTTAAATAAAAAGAGTTTTATTTAATTGAATATAAGTCCATGAATTACTTGTTAGAGACTTCGTTATCAAGAGTTGAGAATATGAGTGACGGAGTCGTTTAGTACAAGTTTTTTAAAATGTTCACAATCATAGGTGTCTTGATTGTGTAACACTACTTCAGAAGATTGTTACCTCTTCTATGATTAATATAAGATATTAATGAAGATGGAAATAGTGAGTCTCATGCTATTTGGTATCTGATGTCAAATCAAACATGTGGGCACTTATATGATAAGTGGCTTGAATGTGACGCTTAGATAATGATCACATAGTAAATTACTAAATGATATTGTTCGTCATCTAAAATCATAATCGTGCACATAATTCTTTGATATAAGATAACACGGTTATCTTGTGTATAGGTAATTAAGGTTTATGACTGCTTACATACTAATTAGGAATAGAAATTGAGATAACTAGGAAGGAGTTTTTGATTTAAGTCATATAATCTCACTGATAGGGTTTGACATTGACAATAGCCCTGGTTGGATTGGAATTTTGTAATGAAGGGATTCAATTGCACGGTAATTATGATCAAAGTTCTACAAGATGACATAATTGCTTGAAAATCATTTGTTACTAATTAGGTAATCATGATATACTGTGCTAGGTGTCACTTATGACTTATGAGAACCAGGAGTATTTTGGAATTTTACCCAAGATATGAAAAAGTGGTTTTCAGTAATGTCAAAGAGTTGACATTATAATTTCGTTGTCAATTAGTGTTTGACTTAGTTAGTCACACACAATAGAATCTGATGAAAGTTGAGAAAAAATTATTTTGATTAAATGAGTTCAATTAAAATCAATTCATGAATCGAGCTTGCAATTTTGTTGCAAGGTAGTTAGCACATCCTAAAGTTGGATTCAAGATTTTGGTGTAAGTTATATAAGCTTTTATTTATATAAGATATGAATAAATGAATGATTTATATGAATTAGGAATGTGCCAATTAGAAAAGTACTAATTAGAGAATTTTTATGGAATCCTAATTGTAAGAGGATTAGTTTTTTAATTAAGGTTATGGGTTAATATATTGGGCCACGGACTAATATGTTAGTTAATGGGTTAACTTATTAATTTAAGCCAATTAGGACTTAATTAAAAACTAGGCCAAATCCATAAGGGACTTCCTAGTTTGATTAAGAAATCAATTAAGAGTTTCAAATTGATGGGGAACTTGATAAGTCTTTAATCAATTAGGACGTCAAAGTCCTAAATCAACTAGGAACACAATTGCCTTTTTTAGTTGTACAAGAAACACATTTTTTAGGGGATATAAATAGGAGTTTTGGAGCTGATTTTTAATATAAGAAATTGAGAGTAAAAGACCCTCAATTGAGAGAAAAAATCAGCCTCTCAAAAGTCTCCAAAACACCAGCCTAATTCATCTACAAAAGCAAACTTTAGTTAGTCCTAGATTCTTTCTCTAGGGGCAGCAAAGAGAAGAGTTATTCTGGAGAATCAAGGCAAGAAAGAGAGGCTTATTCTTAGCTGATCTAGGTGTGTGGACGAGCTAGAGGCCTTGCACTTGAGGGGCTTTCTCAGACTCGTGATTATGCGCTATGAAATGTAATCTTTTCTTCTCAACGATGCAATATGATTGTACACGTATATTTATTGTTGTATAAATCAATCAAAGGTGGATATGATCCCCTTAAAAGTGTTTTAAGACTTGATTATATGTTGTTAATGTATTGAAAAATTTTATTTGCAATCTAATATGCTTCCACTGTGCGAAATTGACACTAGTCTACCTGTGCTCGAGAGATGGCTGTTCATACATTGATAAGGGATGCATGGATTCTCAAGAAGAGAGAAGTCGTGGTGGTTCCCCACCCCTGGCCGCAGATCTCATGAGTGAATAGAAAGTTGGATCTACGTTGGATCTCACCTTAATTACCCCATCTATCAACTGAATTAACTGTATTCGTCTGCTTTTTCCTCCTTTAGTGCTTTAGTAGGGGCATGTGGAAAGGGCCTAACCATTATTTTAGTGAACTTGTGTCCATTTGTTTTTTGCTTCACTTCAAAATAATGACGTAGCTAGACTAGTTGGAAGATTTTTAGGCTCAGGGCATAGTATAAAAGGGCAATTGCTCTAACTTCTCACAAAGTTGAGTTCTAGTCAGCAAATGGGATTTGATTCATTAGAGGAAGGGATGGTGATTAACTGATAGAACCTCTTCTCTTCTTTCAAATCGCATCTCTCAAGTTAAAAGGCCTTAAGGTGGGAAAGCAAGAATTAAGAATCAATAAAATAAAAGGAAAGTGACAAACCGCCTAATCCCCGCTATACCTACAGGAATAACTGCTTTTACATGGGCGGATTGTATTCTTTCGCTACGGCTCCAGTGGGTTCCCTTAACCAAGCCACTGCCTATGAGTTGTCGTCTCATTCTTCAATAGGCTCAGGGTCAGAACATTGCACTCCTCCCACTGCTTGGGAGCTTAAACCCATATGAAGTTTTACCATGAGCAGATTGTTCTATTCATTGGGCAAATATGGTTTCGGTCAAGATTTGTTTGGTGGGTGTTGTACTAATCTTGATCAAAACCATATTTACCATGAGCAGATTGTATCCATTGAGCAAGTATGGTTTATTTTGTACCAATCCACCTATGTATCTATTAATCGCTACTAGTTAAATCTAAGTGAAGGATGTAGCAACAAGTTGCTTTGATCATCTTCGAAGGATCTACAGGGAAAGACTTGAACAAGATATAATTGGAAGCGTTGGGAAAACAACACCCACCAAGCAGCTTTTAGCATACACAAAATAAACCAACTCTTTGTGATATGAATTGAATACTAAATTAAGCCAAGCCTTTTTGCCATGCAGTAGCTTTTCTTTGATGGTGTCCCAGGTAGCTGTGACATTTTTTAGGAACACCTTTGAAAGAGAGCACAGAATAGGTAATTGCCTGCTAGAATGTCATTGCCTCACATTCCCTTACCATTTAAATACTGCAACATGAACATTTGGCCACTCAAAGAACAGGCATAAATCTGACTACAATTGGCATTTCAAAAGAAATTCACTCATGCTCCATGTGCCTTATGGTAGATCTTCTCCTGTCTTTATTCATTTCAGGCTACTTCCACATAGATATTTGAGTTCTGGGTACAAGTACAATACAAAGATGACCAGGATGGAAATTCTGAGGTGGGCCTTGCTTACAAGAAATATGTCAGACATAAGACATTAGATTGTTCATAGGAAATTTCATATGGACCACCAATTTTGTTCCTCAGTATATCGTTACTTAAGAGAGAAGTTGGTATTTTTCCATTTCCTAGAAGAAACTGTTTGCACTATCCATTTTCTTTACCAAGCTCAATAACAAATCCCCCATGCACTCACAAGAGAAGTGCAAGAATTCATAAAAGGATTGCTAATGGCAGTTCCAGCAGTTTTGCCCTCACTTCTGTCTGGAGATCTGAGCAACCAGAATACGCCAAACACTGGTCTCATATAAGTATTGATTTAAATTCATGAGTAGAAAATGCTACTATGTTTGTTTACAGTTGCTTATTACTTGTGGTTAATACCCTGTTCAAATCAGTGTTGGTAAACCCGGACCAGATTAACCTATGGCTGGTCTGGGTTTTATTCTAAACTCAGATAAACAATGAACCAGGATTGAACTGGTCCAACCAGCTGGTTGGACCGGAAATCAGTCAACTCAGCTTTGGTTTAAAAAAATTTGAAATTTAAAAAAAATATAAAAAGACTTAAATTATTAAATCCCAAAAATATATAAAACCTATTTTAATGAGTCTTAGTTATTTAAGGCAAATATAATGCAAAAGTATTCTTTTATAGAGGTGTTAACATTCTAACTTTTGCTCTCTCTCAATATGTGATTTGTTAACTTATTTTTTTAGAAAACAAAATCCTACATTATTTGAGAATAAAATCATAAGAGTGTGAACTTCCTATAAATAGAAAAAATATACAAACACTTTTAACTTGTGTTGTAGTTAGAATCTTATATTATCAATGGTTAAGTCTTCAAATTTTTGCTTTTTTTTATTATATTTTTAGTTCTAATATTATTAGTTTTAATAATACTCCGATTCGATCCTGGTTGAACCCAACCTTAACTTATCCAATTCAAAATTTGTTTTGATTCTTCCAAGATTGGTTAAAATATTCTTTATGGAATCTCTTATTACTGGTTGCATAAGCATCTTCCCCAAGGATGCTTATTCTTAGAAAAAGTAAATAAATTGCAGGATAAAAAGTAATATACAACTCTAGGAACCAGATGAACTTACAATTTTGAATTCAGGACGCCAATTCAAATCCATTGACAATTGCCTGCTGAAAATAAATCGAGCTGGGTTAAAAATAAGAATGAATAATGATACAGAGAGCTAAACCTTATCAAATTTTTAGCAAGTACTAACTCTCCACCTTTGGATATTGAGATTATACTAAATTTTTTGAAATTTTGGAAAAAAAAAATGAAAATATGAAGGTGAAGAGTTAGTATTTACTAAAAATTTGGTAAGTTCTAGCTTTTTATATCGTTATGCATAAATATTACAAGTACGAAGGTTACCCAAGCTTGGTTAAATAAAACCCAACATCTACGAGCTCGTTGGGTAAAGTAGCTTTTGGTTAATATTTTTGTTTTTGACTGGAAGGTATAAGAATGACTAGTTAAAAAGTTGACTGTTTTCTTTTATAGATGTGCGTTTGGTAAAAAGCCATGTTTTTTGTTTGGTAAATGGCTTTTACGGTTAAAAAGCGAAAGCTAGAGCTATTAAAAGTTCTTTGCCAAACAAGCACGACATCCCTGAAACGTAGTTGCTCTGGACATTCAACACCCCATTGTTGTGCTCTTGCTCTGCAGCGCTGAGTCAAGGCCGTTCTTCCCAACTGACCACCAAAAATTGCACTGAGCTACTATAGATTGGCACAAGCAGTTCCTCAACTGCCTTCAAGGCCATGATGGCAGTCCAGTACTCTGATTAACTGCCATCCATCCTCTCTTGCCTCAAGCCTCTCATAGACCAGCCATAGGCCATAGCACCAGAACAAGATGTTAGTAAAACAGCTCCATATACTGATAGATTAGCATATTTGAATAACTTCAGCTCCATCTTTTACATATCTTTGGTCTTTTCTAGGTCAACGTGCAGTTAATCGTGCTTAAATAATTTAAAACCTGTTGTTGTAATTTCGATTAAATTGCTTGAAATTTCATGGTTTTATTTCATCTGCATTTCCAGTTCCTTGTTGCAACACAGTTTCAGGAATAGATGTGAGGCAGTTTGTTTTTTTTCTTCTTTTTTATAATTTTTTTTCCTTAGAGAAATCTAGTTGTCAACTGTACCAAAGACAATTGTGGACTAGATGGCATTGGAGGGTCCAACTTGTTATTTAATCTGTGCTTTTACTTCTGTTTGATTTTTCTAAAAGAAACTGATTTTGTACCCTTCCTGGAAGTGAAAGACATAGTGGTGGCTTATAGACCAAAACTATTTGACATTTGAAGTTTCAGCTCGTTCAGTTAGGAGTTACTGTTTTGTTATCATTCTTCGCTTTTTCTTTTTACAGATCATTCTTCTCTTGTCTCAGTTTTGTTTGCCATTTCCTAGGTTACATTTGGCGTGCTCTTCAATGACGACAGATGTGCAAACATA
>STGP01014082.1:593-21007 GCA_004918865.1 Caryocar brasiliense | reverse complement strand
TCTCTCTCTCTCTCTCTCTCTCTCTTCGCAACAAATGTTCTTATCTGCTGCAGGTTGTGAAGTTTGTTTTGGGTAACAATGACAGAGGAGAGAGTCAATGCGATCCCAGACACTTATTCTTCGCTGTTGATTCCAGCGAGTGATTCCATCTCAGTGATCCCAGAGAGTGATTTTACCTCTCTGATACCGGGCAGTGATTCTACCCTGGCGAATTTTGAGACCCTGGTGAATGTAGAGAATATTCAGCTAAAATGTGCACATCTAAGAGGGTATTCTACTGGGGATATAAGTGTTCCATATAGAAAAGTAAAGATTCTTTCTCGTTATCTTGCTGCTGCTACAACTGGTTCATGCCATGATTATTGCAAATATGGAAGGAAACATGATTTTGAAAAGATGGGGAGTCCGATATTGGTAAAGATTGCAGAAAAACAAGATAAATTCCAGTATATGGAAAAGTCTGTACTTTTAGCAGAGAGGAGGAAGAAACTAGCAGTCAGTCCGACCGTGCCTTTTCCTATTTCCAAAAGCCAGAAACCTGAGGTTCCTATTGTCACCAAGAGAAAAGTTACATCATTGGCCAAGAAAGAAAATTTCCTGTTTAAAAGGCTCTCATTGTGTCACAAGGGAACAAGCGTTTCTTCAAATTGTGCTGCTGATCCAAGGCTGAAGCCTGTACAATCAAAGCCACCTTCTTCTGCAGGAGAAGAGGGTTCAAGTGGTAAGGAAGATGGTGAAATCCAAGAACGTGAAGAAATGGAGGTTTCTCTGCTGAATTCAGATGGAGCTTCAAGCAGCAGAATAAAGCCTGAAGTATCCAAAATGAAGGAAATAAGGATCTCCAAAGGGCATGACAAAGAAGTTTCTCTGTCTGCCATACGGTCAGTGAAGAAGGCTTTCATGTGTCCCATTGTTTCTTTGTCTCCCAAACATTCAGCGAAGAGGATGTCAATATTTTCAAATACTGAAAAATCCAAAAATAAGAGAAGAGTTTCTCATCAGAAGGATCAAAGGGATGTTAGAAAAACTGAACCTCAGCAATCAGGAAATGAGCATGTGCCAGAGAGGATTATACATGTAATGGAATCAAATGCTGAAAACAAAACCATGAGAACTTCTCGAAATGGTGATTTTATTGGCTCGCCTTCCGCCTCATTTTCACCAGCTGAGGATAGAAGTTCAAAACGTGCTCCAAATAGAATCCAGACAGCCCAATTGCCTCCACCTTCTGCAAAGAAAGCCTCAGGACACACTCAAAATGGAATTTATGTGACTCAACCAACTCTACCCTCTGAGAGCAAGAGCTTAAGGCAAACCAGAAATGGAAGTCGTGTTGTCCAATCATCCACTTCTCCCTTGCCATCAATGGCATCATCCAAATCTAGCCATGGTGGTGCCTCGTCAGAATGTGATGAAAGAGAGACTGAGATCAGAGTGGTGGACACAAAACCGGAATCCAAGTCTAGGACTAAAAAAGGTGGAATAATTAGTGCAAAAGGTAGAGACTCTTCAGCCAGAAAGCTAAATTTTAAGAAAGGAAAAGTGATTGAGCAACAGCCTGTGGTTAATACTCAAAGGAGCCTCAAGTTTAGGCAAAGAGTCGTCGGTGAAAGCCATAACAGTAAAGTTGAAACTGTGCAAAGTAATCTGAAGAACAAAGAAGTTGATGATGGTAAAACAGTCGAGAAAATTGAGGGCGACAAAGTTCCTTTGAAGCATCAAGATATGGAAGAAAAGAAAGACATGCCTGGTTTGTTGAACAATGTTATTGAGGAAACTGCGACTGAGCTTGTCAAAACCAGGAAGAGCAAGGTGAAGGCTTTGGTTGGTGCGTTCGAAACAGTGATCTCTAATAAGGATTCCAAGCCACAAACAACTGTTGGTGCATGTTGAGTTACTAAAGACTGTATCACAAGTTAAAATTAAGATATACTATGCTGTATATAAGAATAAAGGAGGCTATATAGGAGTGATCTCACAAGCTTCTGTGGAGCTGCAAGGAAAGGACGTCTGTTGACTTTGAGGAAACTCTTCAAAAAGTAGGGTTTCTACTGTGCTCCCTGTTTTTCTTTGTTGATATGCTGGAGAGCAATTGCTCGATTCTTTTTTCTTAGTCTCATACATATATATATGTTGCTACTTTTGTATTATGGCAATCTGCTTGTGAAGATTGAAAAGGTTGTAGCAACTACCAAGGCAAGATACAATTCACATTCTGTTGTTTAAAATATTCTTCTTACATTCTTGCACGTAGTGCACTTCTTTTGTTGTGCGGCTGTGGACTCAGAAGATATGTGAGGCAAAGATTCACCTTTAATTCTTTCACTTCTTAAAGAATGCAAAAGAAAAGAGACAAAGTGAGACCTCTTTATTTTGTTTTTTAAAAAAAAAATTGGTATGACGAGACTTGATTAATTTGGTGTCGAATTGGATCAGATCTCAAATAAAAAAAAATTATTAACATAATTTTTATTATTTACAAGATTAAAAAATAAGATTTTGTCTAAAAGAAATTAAATTTCTTGTCACTCAATTTTAATTAACTTATTTTTCTTATTCCTATTCTTATGCAGCTATTCCTTTTTCCATATCTCAATCATTGTTGTCAGAATACACAGTTATCATCTAAAAATCATTATTAACACAATGTACGTAGGATGTGACTTCCAGTATAGTTAGCAGCTAGGCTCTTGGTGTAATTCACCAGCAGAAACACTTCATTGGAGCCTTGCCTTTCAACCGCATAGACTTGCCCTTCTCCTTCGCCTCTAATTCTTCATTCCTTTTCTTTTCCTCTAATTGTCCCCTTGCTCCTCCAGCAATCAGATCGATTCTCGCAAGCTTGTTCTGGTAATGTTGTAGATTTCTTACCTTTCTCATCTCCAACTCATTCTGCAGGTCCAGCAATCAGGAGAGTGCCTTAGTCATTAACATGTGCAACGTTAATTTGTTTATGACATAACATAAAAATGTCGAAGGTAAAACCTTTTTCCTTTCCATATGAAGTTTCGCCTGCATCTTCTTCGCGTTCTCCCAAGCAAGAATGTTGGACTTCATTTTCTCATACCTGAAATTAGATGTTGTTACTTGCACAAACACAACATATCAAAACCATTTATTTGGCGGGATGCCAAAGATGGACTGTTACCTTTTATTGATCTTTTGTAGCTGAGACTTTTCCCATGAACCTGCTCTGGTTTCCGCAACATCTCTTCTTGTTGAATTCCCCCTCTGCCTCTGATCAATGAGATTTACAGGTCTCATAGATGACGAACGACTTGGTTTTCTACTTGGTAAAGCAGTCTCCTTCACCCTTTGATCCTGCTCTATAGCTTTTCTGCTGGAAGTTTCACCTGCTAAGCGATACTTTTTAACCATTTTATCATAATTTCTTGTGCAAAACGTCTAAGTTATATATATGATTTTTTACTGTTACCTTCATCTTTCACTTCTATATTAAAGGAACTTCTGGTTACTCTAAGAGAACTAGTTGTGTTGTCCTCCTTTGTGGTCTTCATTCTTGTCCTTGACTCCTCAAAATCGTCTCTTAGCTTTCTCCTGTAGTTTGCTTCAGATTCCTCAAGCGAGTAAATGGAGAATGTAGCAGCGGCAACAGCAGCCGCATACTCACTGTCCCAATTCATCTCCCAAGGAAATGCGCCTGGAACCAGTTCTCAGCCTTGTTATCTACCAAAAAACTATAAAATTACATTTTGTTCTCTGTATAATATCATTTGAATTGCTTCATCAACAACTTCGGAACATCAAAATTTCTAAAAAGAATGATTAAAATGAAGGTGAACCTTGTGCGAATCGATTAGTCCATGCACAAAAGGCATATAAATATCAAGAAATCCATCCAAAGCAGAACTTAGGAGCCACATTATTGCAAATTCTGTGCTGAAACAATTAGCTGTTGTCATGGTAGGAAACAAACAAGGTACCTTTCCTGAAGGATTCTGTTTGCTGAGGTAGTATTCTTCCTTGACTCTGTTTGCTGAGATGGGATTCTTCTTTCTGCAGTGGTGCTAGATCCCTTCTGTTCTGGATCAGAAAATCTCACTCGATCAAGATTGCTAATAGTCCTTTAATAATAGAGGGGGAGCATACAGGAATGCAACAGCACAAAAATTGAACTTGCATTGCCAAAGGCCATAGTTCATTTTGAAGCTAACTCACAGATGATCTATGAAAGGCATTTTCACAAAACAGCAGCAATATAAATGAAGGGTACTGCTTTTGCTTCATAATGAAGTTCTCCATCCACCAATATCTTTGTTTGTCAATTTCTCGTCCAATTTTCCTGCCTTCCTTTTTCTTTTTTTGATACCAAGACGCCTAGAAGAAAAAGAAGAAGCCTGGAAACTGTGCAAGCAAGATGAATATGTGTGTTTTAGCCAATGAACAGGAGGCTGGTGCAAGCAAAGTTGAAATATGCTTTACTGATTTGCATGTTTTAGCTTTTGAAGGAAGAAAGGGATCTGTTAATCTCTTCATGTTTCTGGTGTCAAGTTGCTTTCCTTGTTACTAATCATCTCCTTTCTTTCTTTCTTCTAAACTTGTCTCTGGTAAGGGCAAAGAAGTGTCAAATCTTCCAGTTAAGAGTTACAATCAATCTTCTTGAAGGTGGCCAAAAAGTGTTGAGGGCCCATTTGATAGATTCATTACATTCTTTATGATCTTTCTATATTCCATGTGAATGGTTGGATTTGCTGATGCAAAACTGATTGTTTTTTCATTTGTAAAACTACTCTGAACAGCCATTTTTTAAGATGATGTTATAAAACATAAAATCCCCGATTTTTTCTAATTGAAATTGACCCTATAGCTTGTAGTCCACTGACATGTGTTTGGCATACCTTGGCTTGAAAGGAAGGCATTACCAAGATGAAATTCAGACAATTGGAATGCCTGTGTTTAAAGTAGATTTTAGATCAGTCTTGTGCCCAAAACGAACAAAAAAGCAAATGGTTTGAGTAGATGATTTTAAGGACTTTTGAAATTGTTCTCATTGCAAATTGTTGTACCCAACAAATCTAAAAACCCAGTTTACTAACAAAAGACGATAACTATAGAAGCTTCATTCAAACAACAAAAAAATTATGAAAGACAGTTTTGAAATACATGTTTGCGTCATAAATATAATACATGTTTGCCTTGTTCTATTCTAAGGTTTACTTTATAGATGCTACTTTGGATTTTAAATTAATAATTTAGTCAGTTATTTAATTCATATCATATATTATTAATTTAATGAACTATTCGTTGGAGTTTGTTTGTAGAGAGAGACTCGAATCCTGGAAGTGAGAACCCGGAAAAAGTTTTCTAATGCCGAAGAACAGTCAGAAATGCTATGAAACATCTGCATGCAATAACACCACTGACTACATTCAGTTGCAACTTTTTGTTTGATTTCCAACTTCTTGTATAATTGAGGAACAGCTTCAAATATTGGATTCTAGCATCAACACCCTCAGTTGAGGTTGGCTGGAGCACGTACCATGGTGCATATAGACGTTTTTGCATTTTTTGGCTGGCCCGTAAAGCCTAAAGCTGATCAGAATCAGGGAGCAGAGGCATGTTCATTTTGTAACGAGCATCCATGAGTATCTGTTTGCTTGTTAAATTGACAATGGAAGACTACAGTGTGGTTTGTGTTTGTTACCAAAGTTGTGACAGCTGAAACTTGGGGTAAAACAGGATAATAATGACGTCTCAAATGCTAAAGGAACTTGAGTCCCATAATTCAACCCTGGAATCTGAATGATATCTAAATCCCCTTGACATTATTGCCAGGAACAACCAGCAGAAGAATTATTTAGGACAACATATAAGAAAATTAGTTCAATGATACAACAAAGCCGCAAGAAACTTGCCGCCAATGTAGAGCTAAATATGATACATCTCAGAGACCTGAATAATCTGGTCGCCGCCATGCCCAAACGACACTCGAGGTCTCAGTACGAAATGGATTCCAGTTTTCTTGATTCTCCCTTGGTTAATATCCATTTCATTCTATTCTCAGCCCGTCTGCAAAATTTACTTCACTGCAGAACTCGCATCTGCAATAACCTCTACCAAACACTCGGACCAAAAATTCCTGTGGCAGATAACGGAAGGAATTAAATCCCCTTGGAACTGTTAACTGTTCCACCAAGAGAAGGTTGTGTGCCAATCAGAAGCCTAATCCTATGCATTGCTCATATTTCATCACCCACATTGGTGATCCCTACCGAAAAGAAACGCTCTGCTTTATCAATAAAGCTGCTAGGGAATCTGCAATGCAACATCAATGAAGTTTCGGGAGCTAGTGAATTATGCTTTAAAGTGACTTCTTCACTATATTTTGCAGCTCTCGATTCTTTTTGGCTTCTCATCTTGCCACCTCTGATGTTGTTTCCTATAGCACTAACTTTTGCCAAAGAAACCCGGCTGGTTTTGCTATTGTAACGGTTAGATCTTAAGGGAGTGTCTCCTTGACATTTCTTAAGTTCAGCAACCTGTTGATGACTTTCAACAAAATCTTCAGTTAGCAAATTTTCTCCAGTTACAGTGGATCGAACCGCTGGATGAACATTTCTGCAAGATCTTAACAAGGAAAGTAGCATATCCATGCTCAATTCTTGCAGAACCACACCCTTGTTCTGCTCACAACCATAGCAGGTTGCAACTATCGTGCCAGCCAAGACTGGCATCAACTCAGGGTCGCTGAAGAAGACAAATGGGAGATCACATACCTGGATTTTTTGTTCCTGAATACAGTTAGACTTATATCAATAAAATTAATGAATAAAAACACAATATCAGTTTAACTGACCTTGTGAAGTATGGTGGGACTTTTTCCCCAACGAAGGACAGCTTGATTTCCAGGATGCATCAAAGCAAAATAACCAAGGAGCAAAAGAGATTCAAGCAGGAGGAGTCCAACCTGAGACAAGTTGTACATAATGTACAGAAACCTTAGCTTGCCAAAATGCTTCCCCTCACATTTATGCTTATTAGAATGAAACCTTTTTTTTAACTCATAAAACAAATGCTCCTTTGTCTCTTCAAATCTTCAGATTCACATATCTTATTCAACATTAATCACTGATTGGTTCTCATTCTTCATTACCATTTTTCATTTTCAGTTCTAAACTTTTCTTCCTTTGATTCAATTACTGACCCATGCATTTAAGGTTGCATCAACATATGGATGTACAATCAGGTCCACTGTTCCTATGAAACAACTGTGCAATATGTAGGCTATCCTCAGTTCAAATCAATGCAGGTTATAGGTACACCTTGTCCATATTTGTAAATTTAGAATTATATAAATACATAAAATTACCTGGTCACTAGCTACTTTCCATTTGTTGGTGCAATGAGAAAGAACAAACCCCATTAGATGGAAGAATTCCATTTTCAGGTCAGGTCTAGCCTACAAACAATTTGGGAAACAAGGGGTCACAAAGGTGCCAATGAAACTTCCATAAGCAATAACCAAAATACCCAAAGGGTACTAACAAGGTTCACGGGAAGCATACAGATCAAGGACAATCATAAAAAATCATATCCAGGGAAAAAGATAATCACAAAAATAAATAAAATAACATTTTTTAACAAAAACAGGAAAAAATCTTCGAAAATTTCAGAAGGTACCATCATTTATGGTAAGTGAAAGCAATTAGCTTACCAGCATTCTTTGCATGAAAGTAATATCCAAGAGAGCCAAATTGTTGAAAACCTTCAGCACCCCAGTTGCGACCTCTTCAAAATTGGATGGAAGGACATACAAGCCCTGAGACATGAGAAGGGATGGAAATTTGCAATATGGTTAAATAAATAGCACTTTTGTTGTAGGATAAATAGGCAAAAATATATTGTTTATTAAAATAAATTATGAATTCCTTAGTATATTTTCATTCTTATTTAGTATTATTTTTTTAATATAATTCTTGTTTCCTAGTTAAAATATTATTCTTAGACATTTCCGATTTAGTTTAGATTTCTGGATATTTATAAATAGAGATGAAATCTACAACTTGTAATCCATAACTTCTTTATTATCAATAAAATTAAGCTTTTAGCTTTTCTACTTCTCTATAGAACTTTAGGATTTTGCATAATTTAACACCCTTAACAGATTTTCCTTTATTCCAATGGAAAATCAAATTATGGCCCCTTCTATTGCGCTCCAAACTGTGTCAGTTAGTATTAGAGTCAAAAGACAATCTATTGGTTCATGTCTAACTAGATCACAAAGGTTAGTCCAATTTCAAGAACAATTATTGTGGATTTCACACCGACTCTATTATCTGGTGACTTCTAACTATGAAGATAACTATAAATCTTCAGACGTACTGCAAAGTAGTCTCAAAGAAGAACACCTTGTTGAACACGAGAAACAAGTTGCTTGGGATTCTCCACCCATCTACGATGATTGTTCAAACAGTGATGTTGAGATTAGTAATTGAGAAAACTCAACTATGATTTGTTTCCTATCTATGATGAATATTCAAATGAAGGCGGTGATGTTCTGAATCAATGCAATCTTAGATCTGATTTGACTATGACATGTGATGATTATTTGAGATGTCAAACAATTGAATATAAAAAAACTGAAGTTTTAGATGTCTATGATGTAATTGTAACCTATAGCTCGCAAAATTAACATTTTCAAGAGAATTTTCTTGAGACTAAGAAATTTGAAGTTAGTGATTTCATTGGTTTTAAACTATTTCTTTCAGCTCCAAAATCTCTATCTCTTATATTTGAAGCAAGTGGCATCTATTATAAAAATCCTATGGAGAAGTTTGATCAGTTCAGGAAAGGCTGTGTAGAAGTTCATCCAAAGACACAAGTTTTAGTATCTTCTGTAAGATTTGTCTCAAGTGAAATAGAGCTACTGTTCATTATTTGCTTTCTTTCAAGGCCAAAAGAAGAAAGGATGAAGATGATTGGTTGGACATCGAGGCAAAAATGGTTCGAACTTGAGGACGGGTTATTTCTAGCAAGAGAAAATTGATGTAGGATAAATAGGCAAAAATATATTAAATACTAGAATAAATTATGATTTCCTTAGTATACTTTTATTCTTAATTAGTATTATTTTTGTAATAATTGCATATTTTCTACTTAAAATATTAATTTTAGATATTTCCTACTTAATTTAGACTTCTGGTTATCTATATCTACAGCTTGTAATTCATGAATTCTTTATTATAAATAAGGTTATGTTTCTAGCTTTTCTAGCTCTCTTCAGAACTTTGGGGTTTTCCATGATTTAACACTCTTGAACAGATTCCTTGATTCCAATGGAAAATCAAACTATAGCCCCATCTTATTGCGGTTTGACTGAGTCAACTTTGTCAAGACCAGCTTAAATTAGAATAACAGATAGAGCATTAAAACTTGATATCCATGAGAAGTTTCTCGACTCAACATTCATGTTTGCACAGGATTGTATCATCTCGCAGCCTACTTTGTACTTACTTAGGTTTAAATCTATTGGTAAAAATTGTTATCATTTTGAATCTGACATTGCACAATTCTTAATAATACCACATTCCACATGAACAAAAAATTAGAACCCTACTAAGATGGTGTTTGGCTGGCCACACTAAGCGGGAGCGGAAAAAATTCCCACTCCCGCACGGCCAGCCAAACGGCCCAGCACTAGGAGGGTTTTTTTTTTCGTTTTTTTTTTAATTTTGTAATTATTATTTTATTATTTTATTAATTATTTAATTAATTATAATATTATTATAATATAATAATATTATTTTTTATTTTTTTATTTTTAAATTTCAAATCACAAACTTCCAACACTATTTGAAAAACCTCTAAAATTTAAATATTTTACTATTTATTCCGCTTCCCGCTACCCGCACCCGCTTCCCACTGCTAACCAAACACAGCCTAAGACTCCCCAGAAAATTCATCCATGAAAGACCACAGAGATGTTAAACATTGATGTATGCTTAGGAAAAATGCTGAAACTACATAGGACTAAATATTCACTGCAAACGCAGGTAAATGGCTAGAGACAGCCTGACATAGTAGGAAAATATCCAAACCAGATTTAAAGTGTAGAGAATAAAAAGAGAGGGTTACAATCACAAAACACAGCTCAAAGTAGCTGGTCTGCCAGGAAATAAATTTTATCAGAGAATTCTGATTTAATAATAAAAGTTTTGAATGCTAAAGGCTATCATAAGCCTCTTTATACACTAAGAGAACTAATTCTAACTAGGAATAACTTCCTTTACCTTGCCTACATACTTAAAAGAGAACAAAACTAATTGGGAATATAAAAGAAATTATGAATAAAAATAAAAATAAGAAATTCTAATTAGACAAGTATTAATGCTCCTGCATCACAGCCAAAGTTTAAATCTAGAAAGTTGCATAGTTCACAAGAAAATCCTTGCATCAAACAAAAAATACCAAGATGAATCCTACGACATACAATGAAAATTGAAAGAACAGACACTACTGAGAGTGTGAATATCCCAATGAAGCAAATAATTGCTATAATTTAGAGTCAATAAAATTATACAAAATACAGATAAATGTGTAGCCCCCAAAAAGGTACCTGTTCAGAAGACAATCGGTTGTTTGCCTGCAATAGCACAGCTGTCAACAGAGAAGGAAGACTCACTAGACCGGTTTCAGATATCACAGAAAGAAGAAAAGCTACTGGTTCCTTTGCATTCAATACGCTATTATTCTTTTGCTCTGCATCAACAAATAGTGAGTTCTTCTCATCCTTATTTGCAATCAGAATTTTCTGAGATTTGTCTTGAACTCCTGTTGTGTTGGTGTTGACATTGTCAAACTCAACGGAAATGTAAGTTGGCTTCTTTTCACCACCTTCTCCAATGGATACAGACTCATCACTTCTATTCACATTACATGATTCAATTAACAGTCTATCCTCGAATGTATTTGGAGCAGAAACAACTGCACTTCCATTTATCACAGATAGTTGAAGTCTACAATCTTCAGAGGTTGCAGTTGTAAAAGATGACCCGGAATTAGAACTCTCTGCAGGTTTGGCTTCTTTCCTTTCATTTAACAACACAGTCTCAATTGGAGAAGCTTCCCAGTTGATGGAACTATGGGTTCTGGGTATGCATGTTAAAACCACCAGCAATTGTATACTTAAGAGGATAGAAGAAGGAAATGGTGATCCTTCCACTTGAGGCCTGTCATAGAGTGCAAAAAGATCTCGCAGCCTGTGTATAACTTGATATGCAATCAACAGCTCCAGAAGCCCATCTCGCAACTGGAGTTCACGTTCATCTGAACTTGACTGACCAATTACTTTTCCTACAGTCCATAAGAAGTTATCCAGGACTTCAGAGATTGATTCAAAACTTTCTACTGATGTTTTGGTTGATGGTAAATTGTTGCTCCCAGGAACATTCAAAGATGCAGCAATCTTTATGTAGTTTTCAATGGCAGCAGAAAGCATGGGAATGATTGGAGGTAAAAGATTCTGTGCTAGAAAGTAACTTCTGTTGGCTGATGCAGACAGGACCACCCTTAAAAGTTTTAGCAAGTGCACTGTCACCTGGCAAGCTTCAGGTTTTGATGTATGAGAAGCAGGCAGTGCAGAAGCAATAAAATCGAGCAAACCAGCTTGTCGAGAAGCCTGCAACTCAGCATCCTTCCCCTCCAAAAACTGAATCACAAACATTTTGAATGAAATAAATCAGAAATTAACCAATGCCACCGCCACCTCTCCCCAAAAGAAAAGAATAGATCAATTGCGAATTTCAACAGATGTCCATCCAACAGACAAGTTATACCACATTAGTGAATTATCAATCCAATTATCAAGAGTTGACTCAACATTTTAACAGTTCTAATGTTGAAATTCAAACATTCATAAAACACAACACCAATCCAATAGTATATGTTGCAGGCCAAATGTTCCCACCAATACTCAATTATCAAGAGTTGACTCATCTTTGTAACAGTATAATGTTGAAATTCAAACATCCATAAGACACAACACCAATCCAATAGTAGATGTTGCATCCAAAAGTTTTCCACCAATACTCAATATAATGAGCTACATATAATATATCCAATTCAGAGTTCAAATAAGCCCATTTCAGAGTTTCACTGCTGCAAACACACTGCAATGCCATCAAAAGCGCTCCAAGGAGAAGGCACAACATGGAATACATGTCAGAGAAAAAGTGAGACAGTTATGAATATTCTATCAGTACAATTACGACGTTTACAACCTAATTTATTAAATTTTTACTCGGTGCAAATTTCTAGACTTTAGAAGGACAATCCTTAATACTGTAACCAGAGAGTAGAAATTGACATGAATGGAATGTGGCAGAAAAAGAACAATACCTTGATCATTTCAGCAGTTATTAGCCCTATGCTTGAAGCCCCTTTTCTTTCCTGCCGAATTCTTTGAAGTTCCTGAAGCCACCTACCAATTTTTGCCCTTGCAGTTCCCACTGCAGTTCTATATCCAATACTAGTATTTTCAGAACCAACTGGAGGTTCAGGAAATTCATATTTCAGAGCCATAAGTCTCTGTCGAATCTTTTTTATCCGTCGCTTCAGCGAATGCTGCAATGTGACATTTGCTGAAGCAAGATTAGAACTTTCTGTGCCTGCAATACCATTTTCTTGGAAATTGTCACCGTTGTTAGTTGGTGTAGATCGGCCTTGACCCTCTTTATTCATAGAGCGCCGCAGTAAAGGTGATGATTGATCCCTGAAATCTGTTGACGCTCTTTCCCTTATTTGCTCTAGATAAAATTTCCGACGTTGTTCACTTTCACTAAGTCTCTCAGCTAATTTTTGTGCCAAAAGTTCAGCTTCCTCTTGCTGGGCTTTGGCTCTTTCCTCTCGCCTTCGAAGTTGTTCAATGGCCCTTGCTTCACGTGCTGCACTTGAAGCTTTGCGCTCCTCTTCTCTTCTTACTTGAGCTTCCTCCTTTTTTCGCTGCGTCTCAGCAAGGCGCTGTAACTTTTCAGCTTCAATGTGTTTTCTTCGTTCCAAAACAGCCTCCTCTCTAGCCATATCCTCCTTTTGTTTAGTTTTTATCATTTGAATTTTTTCAGCTCTCCTCAACTCTGAATCATGAAGTTTCTGGCGCAACATAAGCTTCTTATTCTCTTCATTCAAGGAAGTAATGAAGCGAACCTCATTGACTTTAGTACTTTCATCACCAGCTCTCCTAACAACTTGAGCCAGAAAAGCTTCATGCCGAGATTCACTACGCTGGTGACGAGCATACATTCCCTCTCGCAACTTCATAGTCCGCACAGCCTGCCACTCATTTACACGATTTAATTTCTCCGAAGTACGCTGCAGCTTTTGCACTCTCTCATTCTCCAGCTCACTTCTTATCCTCATAGCCCGGGTATGCTTTTCCTCTGCTTCCTTTTTTAAATCCAAAGCAGTTTTCTTCTTCTTCTCAGGAGACATTAGTTTATCATGCAAAATACGTGCACGTTCTGCACTTTTTCTGCTAACACCTGGAGAATGTGATATGCGAGAAGATACACGGAAAGGAGATGACAGTATGTCCTCCCAATTCCTTTTCTCCTTCCATGCATCCATGGATCTCCATGAATTAGAATTTCTTCTATGCTTATCTTTTTCAGAAAGAGGAACTTGCTTCTTAAGGTGATCTGTGGATTTGAGATTTTTCTCAATGGTACTTTCTGTTAATACTTGATCTTTCTTATGAAGCGGCTTCTCTGCTTCAAATTCTCTTTTGCTTTTTCCAGCCCCAGAGAAGGTGGAACCATCCGTCCTAGTTATTCTTGATGAATTGGCATTAGATGGTTCAAGCCCATTTTGAACAAAGTTAACTTTATTGGATCTGCCCATCTCCAAATTCCGCTTATCACAATTCAGGTTCCCACGAGCAAGATCCGAACTTACACCCGGTTTCCTTGACTTCATCACTAAATCTCTAGCATTTGGAGTTATATCACTTTTTCCACCTGATTTCTTTATAACATCACCAGATGCATGGAAATGTCTAGAGCAGTCAAACTGCTGGGATTTTGCATTGTCAGTCGCAAGCACGTTAGCTCTTTCTTGTTGAATTTTCTTGAAAGCCTCCAAAGATGATGACAATATTTCTGCTCTGTGAGGTGACGTCGTCATTCTTCGAACCTGCACTGAGCATGGAATCATTAACCATTTTCAGGAAAGGGAACCTGGGCACGAAAAAAGAAAAGAACTCGGGATCCCCAACAGAAGTAGATAATTCAGCCCCCTACACATTCTACATATGAATACATAAATGAAAATTTCTACTCTTTCTTAAATATAACACTCACCATCAAAAACCACAAGTCAATACGTCAAACAAGTTATGGCTGCATGTGTTGAAAGCATATGCCATTAGATGTTAAAAAGAACCATGCACATCAATGGAATATCTCTGTGAAGAGTCTAATTAAGATTAAGGCCACACTGTGGCATAATGATCAGCTTGTGACATGCCAAACTGCCAAGTATTATGTCATTTAATCCATGCACATATTACATATGAAGCAGTCATAAAATCAAAGAGACAAGCTACCCTGAACAGAACATAGATTGGCTCACTTATTCTCTATTCTTTTTTGCATATTTCAAATAAATAAGAGAAATGTGCTACTAATTTTCTAAATTCACTTTCCACCACCCCGCACAACATAAATGATTGCCCGAAAAAAAAGACATTTTCATTAACTATGTCTAAGAACAATGAAGAAAAGTCAGCTTTTACATATGTATGACATTTCCTATCTCCATCAGTGAATGACAGGTACACCATTGTGTTGTTAGGTTCTAAAGGTTTAAGAATGCAAATATTTAATTCAAAATTTAGTCTTCATATTTCTTGCAAACAGAACATAATCGATGAGACAAAGTCGACCAAAAAGGTACTGTACAATAAATTCACGAAGAAAGTTTGAATTTTATATGTAAAGCCAGTATTCCTATCTGCTCGATCATGTAAACAAAACACTGGAAAGTGAAAATGGTATCTTTTAGTAAGAATTCTGCTGTATTTCATCTTGATGCCAACCAAAACACATTACAGAGAATTCCGGCAAGCAACTTCACGCAATAGAAACTTTCCTTCAATTCATAATGCAATAAAATAGTCAAAAGTTTCTTCATTTGATATGTTCTAATTTTTTTATTAATTGATTGTTAGCGTGGTTTAGACGACTATAAATAAAAGTCACATTTCACAAAAAGACAAAATAAAAAACTGAGGAAGCATTTACCTCCCACGAGAGAGCATGTGGTCTGCGATGGTCTGACCTCAAAGTAATTGGTGATCCATCAGTTAATTGAGAAGGGGACCGTTTCACATTCTCAAACTCCTTCACTCGAGTACTTAATTCCTTAAAATCAGATGCAGCCTCTTCAAGGACAAGAATGGCTTCTTTCATCTGCTCTTCATCACATTCTAGTTCACAAAGAAGATAAAGTTCATCCACAGCCCTGTTAAGATTCTCAAATAGAAAGCACCAGAGTCGTTCCCTAAACCTTTCTTTGCTTTCACCTGCATCACCTGCATCACCTTCCCCCATCAAACTCACATTATGGACTTTCAACAGTTCATCCTGCATTGTTCCATTGGGTACGCATCCACCATCTTCAACAGAAGCTGACACCATAGATCCTCCTGGCATTTCAGGGCCATGCTTTCCAGATGCAAGTGATTCACTATCCTGCGCAATCACTTCTGTACATAAAGTCCCCTTTGGATTACACACTTCAGAGATTGGTAACTCCTTTACCTCAGATATAACAGGCCATTGAATTTTAACCACTGATCCACCCTCTGTGGAAATTTCAGGAGCACTCTTTTTAGGAAGAATTAAATCGCTGTCCATGGCACTCATCTCCATGCATAATTTCTCATCTGTAGCAGGTAATTCAACCATTTTGGCCTCATTTTCTGCAGCTACAACAGGCATCCCAGTTTTTGCTACTATAGCAGCCTCCCCTGAAATCTCAGGGCCAACCTTATCAGTAACAAGGGACTCACTTTCCTGCAGAATCAACCCCAGATCCTTCACTGTTACTGGTAATTCAGAAATCTTTGAACCATGTCCCTCAGATACAGCAGCAGGCACCTGAAGATTCAGAACTATCCCAGCCTCTCTACCAGATGAGTAGGTAGTGCTTGGATGATCTTCATTTTTGGCACTTAAAATTTTGTCATGATCTTCATGGAATTTCAAAGCATCAGCCTGAGCATTAACTCCGTCATTAACCTTTGCTACTTCTACATCTTGAGAAGTGACTTCACTAAACTCTTTACAGTTTTCTTCAGCTATGTCTTCACTATTAGATAATGAAACCGCCAATTTCTTCTCTTGGACGTTAGTAGAAGAATAAACACCTGAAACCAAATTATTGCCTCCAGTATCACCAAATTTGATGTCAGCTTGAGAATTGTTTTCATGACGCACTGGCAAAATGTCATCCTCTAGATCACCCCATTTAATTTTGGGAACCACATCAGGCTTATTCTTAACCGAGATTTTCTGGGTTTCTTCAACTCTAGCATTATCCGTAACAAACAATTGTGATGACTTCATACATCTGCTATCTTCACTATCTTGCTTAACCACTGATTTATCAGGAGGGCACACACCATTATCATTTTTATTTAATTCAGAAGAAGAAATAGCCATGTTGCTACGGCCATGAATTGAAAGATTTGCCCTTCTCTTTGGAAGTTGGCATCTGCTCTTTCCCCGCAAAATCCCGCCTTTATCTGTCACTGAGGACTGAGTTGGCTGATAGCCAGAACCATTCTTTCCAGAAAATCCCCCAGACCAACTCTGGACAGAAAACTTAGCACTACTTCTATGCCTCTGGAGTAAAAAAGAAATTGACAAAAACAGAAAAGTTAGAGGATGGCATCACCACTTTAAGAATTCACCTTTGAACGAAGTAATTAAGCATGAAAAAAGAGCTTGTTCCCAATGTAGCAGAAAATAAGCTATTAGCTGAAAGAAGAAAGGAAAATAAAATCTGATACTCCATAAAAGAAAGAGCAACCTGAAAACACATTAACCCATCCTAAGGATGTAGAAATTCCACATCCATGCAGATAAGAGTGAAAGAACATTTGTTTGGACTTTGGATATACAACAAAACTCACACATCTGATGAAAGCACAAGCGCAGCACACTTCAAATAATCAAATCCAGAGAGATGAATTCAGGTCTAACTTTCCCAGCCACTAGGCAAGATAAGTTTTCCAGAGTCCCGACTATTGTTTCACTTAATTGCGAACTCCTTATACAGAACAATTTGACAAGATTGTCACAACCAAACTGAAGAATTAACCAAGCGATCTTCTAGTTTCAGTTGAACTGAAAATCCACAATCTTGTCCTTTACAAAAGAATGATACCAGATTTTTGTATGCTATATAACCGGCTTCATTCTCCTAAATGCCACTAAATATCTACCAGTACCAATGTTTAAATGTAATGTTACGTATAAACCGAAGCCTGCACTTAACCAAGCTTATATGAATCGCAACATAACAGAAAAAGAAAAGGCCAAGACTTTTGTCCAACTTTATAATAAACAACAAATTTAAGGGAGATAAAGCTAAGAAATTGATTATAAAAGTGGCACCTTCTTCACTTCAAACCATCCTGAACCCTGATCGTCCACTGCTTCTGCTTCTGCACTGTTCTCCATCACCAACAAATTTGCATCACAACCCAAAAACGGTACGAAACAGTCTAATTCACGAACAAAAGAATAATCAAATTTCTCAATAAAAAACCCTTTGAAGAGTCATATAAAATTCTCTCAATTTTTACATCAAAATTGAAACTTGATCAATAATATAGGATCAAAAGGATCAAGACAAAAATGGGTAATGCACAGAATTGGGTGAAATTAATCAAAGGAGGAGTCTTTTAAAAAGGGGGAGAAATCGGGTATTAGGTTGAACAAATTGGAGAAAATTGTAATTTCATCAAGGTAACGTAAATGAAAGCTTAGAAACTGAAATGGGTTTCCAGTATGATGGAAATGGAGAAGAACATAAAAGTAAATTTACGGTCTCGAGATGTTTAGAGTGGAAATTTGAGAACAAGACAGAAATTTGGATTTCGAAAGAAAGAAAATTATTTTTGTCTAGGGTTCTTTTCTTTTTTCTCTGATAATTCTTTTCAGAGGGAGGGGGAAGGAAAAGGGGGAGGGAACAGAAGAATATAAAGCATTTTTATTGTGTCAACAGGAAGGAATATGGTATTCAAAATGTAACTTTACCATAATGCCCCTCCCGTGGGATAATATATAAAAGAAGAGTAAAGAAAAAAGGTGAATACACAGGAAAAAGAATTCTCTTCCTGCGTCATCTGGTCGGCTGTTCTCTCTTTCTGAATTTGGTGTATTTTGTGGCGTTTTTTTCTCATTTTCTTCAAGTTTCTTGTATGTTGCAGCAGATTTAATGGCGAAAAGGGCTGAAGTTTCTCAACAAGAAGTGGGTTCTCTCTCTGTATATATAGGTATACATACACTGTACAATTCAATTGAGCGCAACGCAATTGTTGCGATATATGAATTTTCTTCTTTTTTTTTCTTCTATTTTTTTCTTGACGGATTCACAAGGAAGGCAATGATGATGGATGGTTTAAAGGAAAGGTTAAATACATTGCCAGATGAATTGCTCATACTTTGGTTCTTCAAACTTACGGAAGTTGCCAAGACTCGTGTCCTCTCAGGTCGTTGGCCATGCCATTGTGCATCCATAAATATTTAGAGTCAAGTATGTCGAATTGGTGAATCCTGTCGTTGATTTGCATCAAGGGTCGAGGTTAGAAGTGTTTTAGGTAGGTTTTGACTTGAATGTTGGAAATGGTATATTGATAAGTGGGTTCAATTTGCCAGGGCATTTAAAAGCTTGAGTTGGACTTGTCAGATAATGCTTGTGGACCGAGATATTCAGAATGGCTTAATTGGCCAGTTGAACTCAATCCTTGTCTGAACAAAGATCATCTTTGTACTGCAGTTGTTGGTTTTCAGACCCTGAAAACAATCCTCTTAAATCTGTAAGCTTGAGTGATGAAATTATGGAGTATTTCTTATCCAACCATCCCCTCCTTGAACGATTTACTGTATGGGACTGTAAAATTGGTGAATTTAAAGGTTGATGGCCATTATGCCCGTGTTGAGGTTCCTGGACATAGGCTGCTATTCTCACTTGGTGACTATCAAAATTCGCAGCACAAGCCTTATTTCATTTAATTATTCTGGACCAGAAGCATACCTGCTTCTGAGGTACACTCCAATTTTATGCCTTGTTAAACGACCTATAGTTGGCAAAATTTGTAGCAAATTGAAGAAGCTCTTTCAACAAATATCACAGTGCTTCTTCCAGCCAGAGCCCCTGACTGCAATATGTCATGATGTTGCCTTGGTGTATCTCCATATCTCTGACTAATTATTGGTTCTGTATTTCAGGAAATCCTAGGAGTCTTTCCCGAATGCAATGAACCGAAGAAATTAGTTTCGAAGATGGTTAAAGATATGAGTCTTCCCATACTTCTCGAATGCAGTTCCTTCAAGTCAGCATTCCCTTTCTTGGAAAGTTTGGCACTGCAGGTAATTTTATGAGTCATAATTGCAGTTTGATAAGGATTTATGTGGCAGCAGGGCAGGTTGAGGGTGGGGGTTCTCTGCCACTCTCTCCAATATTCACATTCTGATTTGGATTTTAGGTTATCGTTTCATGTTTGGGCTTATGTTGTTCAGATGACAAGTAAATAACAAACAGTTATTGTTGCGGAAAGTGCTTCTGCTTTATTAGTTAAGAAGCTTAACTTTAACTAGAGTCTTTTAAGTTTGAATTCCACCATACCTTCTTTATAAGTATTGTAAACCAGAAAAAAATTAGCAAACAGTTGTTGGATAGATGGATGGTCTGTATGAGAAGGTTATTGACTAGATATGTCTCAGAGTTCATGACTTGCTTTAATTTGAGAGATGGCCAATTGAACTCAAATAGAGGCAAGTCATTGTGTACTGCCATATGATTTGTCTAAGACTGCTATGCTTGTGCTAAATGGGTTTATGTCATTTACGGATTGGGATTCTCTAAATTTCTTACAAACAAACTTTGGGCAGTCCCAATCCCAACAATAGTATGACCTGCCATAGATGCAATGCATGAAGTTCATCTAAAGCCTGTTGTTAAGGGGATGTTGAGCTCCTTGGCTGTCTGTTTGTGAAAGTTATTCTGAGGCCATGCTTTTTGCTATATTTTCTGCACTCGACTGTATGGGGTTGGTAATGGGATTGTGCATATGGTTTTGATTGATATTATCAGTTTGGTTGAGGCTGGTATCATAGCTTTTTTTACTTCTGATGTACATAATAGCATTCTACATCTTGCATAATATTTTT
>STGP01014046.1:0-12889 GCA_004918865.1 Caryocar brasiliense | reverse complement strand
TAATACTCCAAAATCTCAATTCATCTAGGCCCTAATTTGGGTCGTTACAAAGAATTCATATATTCTTCAGCAACTAATGTAACGTATAGGGCCAAATCTAGTTTTAATACTAGATCAACCTATAATAGATTCTTTCTTACTACTCCAAGAAATAAGACAAGTGACAAGACAAAAAAACAATATCATATGGTGGTCAACCCAATCAATATTAAAACTTGAAGAGAAAGTAGAGAATGAGAAGAGAAATATAATCTATGAAATAAAGTTCCTTTAAAATAACAGAGAATACGAAGGACATCAGTAAAATTGGTACACCAAGTAGCTACTATAAACTGGCTAAAAATATGAATGGTACATATAATATTTGGTTGAGCAATAATAGGATAGATTAAGTCTCCAACTAGTTGCAACAAAGAGTGGCAATACTCAAGGAATAACCGTCAACAAAATTAAGTTTGACATTAACTTCTAAAAAAGGGATGATGTCATTTTGAAGCTAGTCAAATTAACCAATTGTTGAAAATTAGAGGCATGCATAGCCTGCAAGAGAAAATACACATATGAACTAAAAAATATCTCAAAATTAAGAAAATAACTAAGTTTACAAGGTCATTCATCTCAAACTATATGCTTAAATATGCTTTTAAAATTATGTATACCTATGACATCACCATCAATAATGATTATCATCATCTAAATATAGTAAGAAAATAATGTTATTGTCATAACTCAAATCCTGGCTATGACCAGTGGTGGGACTTGGACCAGCATAATATCCCATAATCTATAGTAAACATAAACCTAGAACATAACTCGATCAAACCAGAACAAAACCAAACATAAAATCTAAAAAATAAAAAATAGCCTATACATATAGGAAAAAAAAAAACTAAGAAAGTGGGATAAAACTAGACCAATTCCATTAAATATGAACAATTCAAGAAGAGGTCCCAACTCAACTCTCAAACCACACACAAACTAAGTAGTGTGGAGAATTTTAGAATAATAAAACATAATAGGTCCAAATACAATAATGAAAATAAATGTCCACTACAGATAAGTTAAGTAGGCATTTTCTTTATCAAACACTAATTTTTACTTGGAGAAAAATAAATGAACATAAATATGCATTCAACTAAATAAAAATTCATAGAATATTCATATATATCATCTATAAACCTCGTTATAAGACACCATTTTCACAAAAATATAAACTTACTTAATATGGTGCACATGCCGTAAAATAAATAGACAAGGCAATCAACTCACTTATGGATAGTGACAAAGCATAAGTACTTGGGAGTCATCGCTAAAGCTACCAAAAAATATATATTTTCAATAAATAAATAAATAAAAAGTCAATCCCTTGTACTGTCCCTCTCGATCTCTAACTATATTTAAGGTAAGTCAAGCTCAAGCTTATCGCATTTATGTCCAATCTAGATCATCATTGAGTCAAGCTTTAACTGAACCAAATATTTATACACAAGTCAAGCTCCAACTTGATTAAACATCTAGGAGTGAGTCAAGCATCAATCTAGTCAAACATATGTATAAAGAATAACTCATATCCATAATAATAAATTATAAGTATCAGAAATCAGATTATGATTATCTTAAATCGGTGGTACTATATTACACTAATTTATATGTATATCCATATTAACAGGCATATGTATTATTTAATAATATATATAATAGCGTATTTTAACTATATAAAGTGATAAAAATGCCCATTTTTATAAAGTAAGAGCTGGAACAATAAGTTATACTAAAATATTTTTTTATAATTTATCTAAAGAATTAATATAAAATTTGGAATACTAATATCTACTGCACTTATAAAGAATTATGAGAAGGAAGAAGATAACTTCCCCGTAAGCATTTGACTTTCGATAAATAAAAAAATTAAGTATTACAAAATGCAACTTTTTCTTTAGTAGTTGTAAAACATTTTCTACCTAATTTTTTTAGAAGTTGTGGTCAATAAATGATGAATCAAAACATAAATGGTCTTTGACTACATATTTTGTTGGAAATTTATTAGAACTCCTTTTACTTTTTATATTTTATAAATTAATTTTCATATAAAAATAGATATTTTCATTCTTATATATATTTACTATTAAATTTATCATTCCATAGAGAATCGTTTTAATTTAATATTTCATGATGTTACAAAAGAGCTTACATATATTATTTTTAACAATGTGACACCTACTCTAAATATAAATTAATCCTTATATTTTAATTATAAATATAATTTATTTGATAATAAATATTGTTTAATTTAAAGATATATTTGTCTTTTCATCTTTTTATGGAATCAACAATAATATCTTAAAATGGAAAAAAATGTTTATTTTAATTAAAAAATAGTATATAAAATATCTAAAAATAAAATGAATATTGTGTAATTTTTCTTTTCTTTTTTTATACTGTAATTTGACTATCAAAGATAAAAACAATTAGGTTTATACACTATAAAAAGAATAATACTCATGGAAGATCTTTTTTTGCTACAGCTGATATAAGAGAATTTTTTCATGCACTAAAAGTATGATTGGTAAAATAATTTTTTGGTAAAATAATTTTTGACTAATATTATAATTATGTAGAAGAAAATATTTTTAAAAAACCAAAATACTTCTATAAGTAATTTAAGTAGCAAAAGCTACTAAAGCAATTTTCTAAATAAAGCTTAAAATTATGAACTATGAGATAAACCTGAAAACAAAGCACTGTATTTTGTTTAACTTAACATTAATATGACAATACTTTAAACGTATTTGATGTTTTCCAATACTCATAAGAATAAACATGTAGTGAAATCATCAATTGTCGAAGTTGTTAGTATTATTATTATGGTAACTTAAATCAGTTGTTTAATAGTTTAAAGTTTGTTTGGAAAATTGACTTTTGTTTAAAAATTTTATTTTTTATTAAAAATTATAAAAAAGTTAAAAATATATTTGTTTAAAAACTATTTTTCTTATTTGATAAGTAATTTTTAACCGATACTTATACTTCAAAAATAAAAGTATAAATATAAACGGTAAAACAAATAATTGTACTTAAAAAGTAAAAATAAAAATTTAAAATAAAAGTACAAAATGCAAAACAAACAAGTCAACAAATATACATAAAATGAACCAATATTTAAGAGTATGTATACCCAACTACTTTAAGGTTACTAGATTTCCTATAAGTGAGCATGTGATCTTTAGTTTCTTACAAATATCTCAAAACTTTTTTTGCAACCTTCAAATAATCCAATCTAGGATTACTTTGGTATCTACCCAGCATTCCAACAACAAAACTGAGGTCTAACTGAGTATAAGTTTAAGCATACATCAAGCTCCCAACTATAGAAGCATAAGGAATTGCTTCTATTTACTTGCATTCTAATTCATTCTTTGGACATTGTGTGAGACTAAATTTGTCTCCTTTTTGAATTGGAACAGGACTTACTGTACATTTGTCTATTTTAAATCTCTCTAAAACTTTATTGATATATGCTTTCTAAGATAAATCTAAAAGTCCATGTGATCTATCCTAGAATATTTCTATTTCAATCATACAAGTCACCTTTCCTATATCTTTCATTTCAAAGTTGTTAAAGAGAAATTTTTTGGTCTCATTTAACAAGCAAAGATCATTAGCTGCAAACAAGATGTCAACAACATACAGAATAAAAAATATAAACTTACTTCCACTAACCTTCAGATATATACACCTATCAACGGTGTTTTCTTTAAATCCAAATGTAATAATGGTTTTATGGAACTGGAGATACCATTATAAATCTGTATATGGATCATAAGTTTACACACCATATATTCTTTTCCTTTAACTGAGATACTCTCTGGTTGGTCCATATAAACTTTTTCCTCTAAATTCCCATTTAGAAAGGTAGTTTTCATATCCATTTGATGTGACTCTAAATTATAATGAGCCACTAAAGCCATGATAAGTTTAAGAGTCTTTTATAGATATTAGTGAAAAGGTCTCTTTATAATCAATACCATCTTTCTGAGTAAAACCTTTGGTAACAAGTCTGGCTTGTAACGTTCAATGTTGTCTTTTAAGTCATGTTTGGTCTTGAAGGCCCATTTACACCCGACTCTTTTGTAACCTTTAGGTAATTAAAAAAGGTCCCAAACATCATTATGTTCAATAGATTTCAGTTAATCTTTTATGGTATCTATCTATTTATCAGAAGTATCACTATTAATAGCCTGTAAAAATGAAACTGAATCATTATGCATTCCTAGTTCAAATTTAGATTCTTGTAGAAATACCACAAAATTATTAGAAATAGCTGGCTTTCTTTGTCTTTGAGATCTTCTTAACACTATTTCTTATAGTTCATCTACTATAGAATCATCATTAATACCTTTATTATAGGTTGTAAAATCATTTACTTGTTGTCCTTGATAACTATTAGATTGTTCAACAATTTAAAGAACACAACTTTAAAAGAAGTATAGGGTAAAGGAACTTGTACCCTACCTTCTTAGATTACCATATTACGTGGCATTTCACTCCTACCAACTTCATCATTTTCAATAAACCTAACATATCAAGTTTCAACAATTCTTGTATGATGATTAGGATAACAAAATCTATACCATTTAAATTTTTCTAGATAACCAATGAAGAAACCACTAGTTGTTCTTGAATCCAGCTTCTTTTCATGTGGATTATAAATTCTTACTTTTACTGGGCAACCCTAAACATGCAAGTGCCTTAAATTAGGTTTTCTACCCATCCATAACTCAAAAGGTGCCTTTAGAACTGCCTTATTAGGAACCCTGTTTAACAAGTACATAGCAATTTTTAAAGCATACATCCATAATGATAAGGGTAAAGATAAATTGATTAATATACTCCTAATCATATCCAACGAAGTATGGTTACACTTTTTTGCTACACCATTTTGTTGTGGTGTACCTGGCATTGTGTATTAAGCATAAATATTGCGTTTCTCAAGGAATTTAGCAAATGGACCTGGGCATTGTCCAATTTTGCCATATCTTCTATAATATTCACTACCTCTGTTTGACCTGACAACCTTCACCTTTCTATTTAATTGTTTTTCAACCTCATTAATAAACACATATAAGGTATCTATTATTTAAGATTTCTCGTATAATAAAAACATATATCCATAATATGAATAGTCATCAATAAAGATGATAAATATATTTTCTTATTGAATGACGTAACATTAAAAGGTTTATATATATTAGTGTGTATAACTTCAAGAAGCTATATGCTTTTTGTTGCTCCTTTCTTAGTGTTTTGGTTTGTTTTCCTTTAATACAATCCACACAAATATTAAGATTGGTAAAATTTAAATCTAGAAGGATTTTCATTCTTTACCAATATTTCCAATCTTTCTTTGGAAATATGCTTAAGTAAACAGGACTTTCATTTATTAAACCACGTTTAACGCCAACATTATGATGCAAGGTCAAAAGTGTTTCAGCGAAAAAGTTATCAAGATTCAACTTGTATAAACCATTACAAAGAATGCCATAACCAATAAAACGGTTATGCTTAAACAAACTGAAACAACTATTATCAAATTTGAAAGAATATCTGATAGTATCAAGTTTAGAGAAAGAAATCAAATTTCTAAAAATAGGAGGAACACAAGGGGTTTCAAATAAATCCAAAATGATGTTTAGTGTCTAGGATAAAACTATGAGCTACAACGGCTTCAACTGGACCTTTAACTCTGTTTCCCATAAATACAAATTTTTCACTTGGATTTATGGTTTAGGCTCTGCATCATATTAGAAACATGAGCGGTACAATCAAAATCAATCTATTAAGTATTACAAGGAACTTTAATTAAATTTGATTTAAAATATACATAAGCACTTGGCTTACCTTTCTTTTCGAGCTATGCTTTACATTTTAGGTAATCTTTCTAAAAGTGTCCAGGTTTCCCATAGAAATTACACTTGTTATTCTTATGCTTCTTCTTAAAAACTTAGGACGAAGCCTCATTTATCTTAAGTTGCCCTTACTTTTCCTTACCATGTTTCTTTCTGGCTTTCTTTCCAGCTCCTTGATGACTCACAAAATGGATATAATGAGTTCCTTGATTCTTAAGTCTTATTTCCTCTTAAACTAGTTTATTGTGCAATTCATGCGTATTCCATTTGTCCTTCATGGTATTATAGCTCATTTGAAAAGGATTATACTCAGATGATAATGAGTTGATGATAAATTGTACAAAGAAGCTCTCGTCCACGTTCATTCCCAAGGATTTAAGTCTTGTTGCAATATTTGTCATTTTAATAACATACTCATGCTTGGTACAAGAACCATTAAACTTCATAGTGGTTAAAGTACCCATTAATCTCCCGATAAGTGACTTATTAGCAGTTTAGAAATGCTTTTCCGTAAATTT
The DNA here is from genome assembly GCA_004918865.1 of Caryocar brasiliense. Classification (NCBI taxonomy): domain Eukaryota; kingdom Viridiplantae; phylum Streptophyta; class Magnoliopsida; order Malpighiales; family Caryocaraceae; genus Caryocar; species Caryocar brasiliense. The sequence goes on along the minus strand of STGP01014046.1, from coordinate 6,465 downwards.
CATAAGTTTTTTAGCACTTTTAGATTTGGAAAGAGTAGACTTGATATTGCTTGCTATACTCATTCGCATAAGCATTAAGCTTAGTATGTTTGACCTTTTCCAATTCTTATAAAAAGACTTTTCTTCAGTACTGTTAGTGTCAGTAATAGCATTAGGCTTCTTAACTTGAAGTGCCAATTTAATATCTAAAACACCAAAGTGAAATTGGACTTGTTTACACAAATTAGAGAAATTAAGTCCATTAAAAATTAGAACAGATGAAGTATGCAAATGCAAAGTAACAAGAACATATACTGCAAGGATTATGAAAATGCCCATTCATTAATGCTTTGAGTCATACTATATACATTCAGAAAACAATTCATATAAATGATAAATGTATATTGTTATTCTCCTTTGGGTGATAAAATAATATATAACAGTACATGATGCCAATAAAGATTTAACATAATTTGACAATTATATGCACTCTGATTATTACTATTTATTGCCTTAGGATATATAAACAAAACTTACAGTACGTTTAAATTGCCAACAATCATGTCACTAATAATAAGAATAACTAATCAACCTTTGGGTGACTTGAAATGTTTTATAACAATAAACTTTAAATTACCCATAAATAACTAATCTTCATGTAAGTTATAACATCAAAATTATGGGTAACTGAAAATATTTTACAAGCTAAAATTTGTTCAACTAAGATTGACCACTTCGGTGACTAACAAATCATTCATAATGTAAATTTCAAATTGCAAATCATGCCAAAACTTGTTTCATAAGTCCACAAGACATGGAATTCAAAATTCCAAAGCAATATATCATTGAATAAAATCATTAAGTTATAGTCATCCTAATAGATCTTAATAAATAGACAAAAAATTAATATCTCAATTCTCAATTATTGAGTTTGTAATAAATTAAAAAAAAACATTAATGGAAAATCATGAGTTCCTAAATCATGCTCTAATACCATATGTAAGATTTTCTTATAATAAGTATAATTATAAATTTTAGAGCTTCATGATTTTCACAATTAAAATGAAACGTACCTCGATCCATGATGAGTTCTTGATGGATATAGAGAAGAAATAGAAAATTTTTATAGTTTAAGAAAATTTTGTTTCTCTTCCTTAACCCTCTTTTTTCTTATGTATCGTTAGTGATGGAATAAATGTACTTTTATAGGATAGGAAAAAGGACCAGTTTTCTAAGAGATATCTATCCATAAGAGAAGTTTTTTCCATAATAAACTTTCTTTCATAATCCACTTCCATCGAGTAGGCAGTTCTCTAGAAAAGAACTTCTCATAACTGACCAATAAAATTTTGACATTTAAATTTATTTAAATCAATTAAGATAATGATGCTTTATGATTATCATTACCTTTATCTTTATCTTCGTTAAAAGCTTTTAGTCTTATGAAGAGACTCTTAATATTTATCACGTGGCTCTTAATCTCTATCACGTGGGACATATATCTTACATTACTAAAATAAAATAATATCATAATAAAACAAAACAACTCATTTTGGCTATCTATACAATGCATAACCATAGGTAGATATCCTTAAATCTATGGTTTGCACAAAACTTATAAAAGATTGAGAGAACAAACCTTGATCTCAAAAATTTATAAAAATCATTCACATTGTATGATGGTTTATTTTTTACTTTAAGGCCGCATGTTATAGGTCATTCGTTTATCCTAGCCAAGTGCTTTAGAATTGTACCAAGATTCATAGAAAGTAACTTTGACTTCCACACTTGTAAAGATAAATCCCATTAAGAGTGTTAGCTAACCTCATCACTCTATTAAAGCTATTAGTTTGTTAAGAACATGAGTTCAACCTTTTCATGTTGCAAATTAAATAGTACATATGTAAAGATGGAATTGAATTGCTATGTATCATTAGCTTGTTCCATAAAATTAATGCACTATAAATATAACCACATAGTTACATTTTATTAGATGTGATCAATTAAATTTCCTTTGAACTCTAATTTATATAAAGAATAGAGTAAGTTACAATTGATCAAGCCTATTAGGTGTGATCAATTAAATTTCCTTTGAACTCTAACTTATATAAAATATAGAGGAGGCTAAAATTGATCAAATCTTAATTTAAAGGTACCAACCCTATTACTTCCAAACATTTTAAAACTTTTACTTCCGTCAATGGCTTAATGAGTGGATCTATTAACATTAACTTAGTTGGAAGATGTTAGACTATCACTTTTCCTCTTTTCACTAATTTTCGAATATGATGATATTTAATGCTATACACTTGGTCTTATCAGAAATTTTGTTGTGCTTAGCATTTATATTGCAGCATTATTATCATAATATATTATAACAGGTTGTATAGGAGTCTTTATAAAAGGTATTTGCCTTAAAAATCTCCTTACCCATACAATCTTTTCCTAGCCAAAGACATAGCAATGTATTCAGATTCCATTGATGATAGTGCAACACATGTTTGTCTCTTTGAAGACCATGTAACTGCACTACCTCCTATAGTAAATATCTACCCACTAGTGGATTTTGAATCAACTTTCCTCGAATCCTAATTAACATATATATAATATTCTAGTACAGGTGTAAATCCATCAAAACATAATCCATAATATATAGTACTTTTCAAGTATCTTAATGATTTTTTTTTTATTATTTTCAATGTTCTACACTAGGATTAGAAGTCGATCTACTCAATTTACCGACAGCATATGTAATATCCGGTCTTATGCAATTTATTGTATGCATACGACTTCCAATGATTTGTGTATATCTTTCTTGTTTGATGGCCTTAACTTCATTTTTACTCAAATTTTGAGTACTTAAAGGTATTTTACTAGGTTTGCAATTTTGATAATCAAAACATTGCAAAACTTTTTCAATATAATGTACTTGGGACAATAAATTTTGTCATATTTTCTTATCATTTTTATTCCCAGTATCACATTTATAGCATCTATATCTTTAATTTGGTTTTGTTGATGATATTATCATTAAAACCAAATATCAATAAGTTATCCACATAAAGAGTAATAACAACTTAAGTATTATCTATGATTTTTGAAAAAACATAATTTTCAACTTTATTACTCTTGAAACGAAATTTCTTGATCTCTTCTTTAAATTTTTTATACCACTGTTTAGGTGCTTGTCTATGACCATATAAGGATTTGTTCAACTTACAAACCTCATTCTCTTGCCAATCTCAGCATTGCCTTTATGTTGATCAATATAAATTTCTTCATCGTTATCTCTATTAAGGAAGGTCGTTTTTACATCCATTTGATGTATATCCAAATTATGAATTGAGGCCATCACTATCATAATTCTTATTATAATATGCCTAGTCACATGTAAATATACATCAAAATAATCAAGACTCTCCTTTTATTTATATTCCTTAGCCACTAATCTAGCCCTATATTTACCAATTATACCATTAGGCTGAAGTTTTTTCTTTAGCACCCATTTATAGCCTATGGTTTTTGTATTAAGAGGAAGACTTTTTAAAATCCATGTATTATTTTCTTTTATGGACTTTATCTATCCATAGCCTTTTCCTATAATGTTGTATCAGGCTTGGACATGGCTTCTTGAAACTCTTAGGATCGTCATCTAGATAATATGTATATTTATACATATCACATCCTAAATCTTTTTCAAATCTTTTTTTTCTTTTTTACTTTGTCTCAATTTTAGTTCGTTATTGGTAAAGTAAGATGTTTATTGACTTGATTCAATAACTCATAAGTCATTATCTTCTCTAATAACTTGATTTTCATTATTTATTGAATCAAGCTCTTTAGCAAAATCTTTTTCAATCTCTCTCTAATTATTAAATATTCAAAAAAATTTAGCATCAAAGGCTTCAAACAAAGTATTGGATTTAAGATTTAAAAACATATATATCTTACTATTATGAGCATATCCAAGAAATACTGATTTAATATACTTAAAAATAAGTTTAGGTCTTTTGTGAGAAGTATCTAACATATGAGCAATATGACCCTATACTTTTACATAATTTAGATTAAGCATTTTAATCTTCCAAAATTCATATGGAGTCTTTTCTATATTTTTATGCAAGATTATATTTGCAACATGGAATGCGGAATATAATGTCTCCCCCCAAAATGACAAAGGTAAATTTGCACTAATTAATATTGCACTTACCATTTCAAGAAGTGTTCTATTTTTTCTTTCAACCACTCCATATTGGTGTGGACTATACGGTGTTATTCTTTCATGTACAGTACCATTGTTTTCACAAAAAGATTCAAAATTATGTAGAAAATATTCACCACCTCTATCCCTTCTTAATCTTTTAATCTATTTTCCTAATTGTTTCTCAACTTCACTTTTGTATAATTTAAATTTAGTGAAAGCCTCATCTTTTGATTTTAGTAAATAAACATAAGTAAATTTAGAGAAATCATCAATGAAAGTTATAAAATATCTTTTACTCCCTCTAATCAAATGCGTATGATTATCATATGTAACAGAATATATCCATTCAAGCAATGTAGTTGATCTAGTGACTGATTTAATGAATTTTTTACTAAGTTTTGCTTTCACACAACATTCATATTTTTCATTAAGAATTAATCTATCAATTCTTGGAACTAAATTGTTTTGTATCATTCTATCCATTGTTCTTTTTCCAATATGTCCTAACCTATAATGCTATATATTATGCATATTAATATTTAAGATAAAATCAATACAAGATAAGTAATAAGAAGATTCAATATTTTTAATCAAATTGGGTAAATACATATTGTCCTTGGCATAAACTTTTTCGACAAAAGATACTTTTTTAGAAAGAATCACTTTGTCAAAATCCAACATTAAACAAAAGCCGTGAATGCCAAGTAAGTAAACAGACACAGGACTTTTTCTTCTAGGTATATGATACACCTTTTTAAGAATGAGAGTTTTTCCCAAAGATAAAAGAAGATTCATAGAACCAATACCGACTATTAAATTAGGGACTGAATTTCCCACATATACATTAATTTCCTAGTCCATTTCTTTGTAAGTGGCAAAAGTAGTTTTGTGCGGTGAAATATGGCACGCAGCACCCAAATCCAACTGGCAACCATGATCCACATCTATCATAAAAGTAGATAGCACAACAATGTGATTATTTATATCATCAGTATTTTTTATTGATTGAACAACTTGATTCACTTGGTTAGAATGTTGTTTTTTTCTATGACAACATTCTTTAACCAAGTGACCAAGTTTTCCACGAACAAAACATAGTCATTTTTTCTTCTTTTGTACTCCTCTCTCTTTGAAAGTATTTTTGGATTTGGACTGCAATTTTCTCTTTTTAAAACTAGCCATCTCTTTTGGTTTATTTGATGGAAAGTTTTATGCCTGTCCATCCTCAACAATATGCACCTTCACAATTCTCTCCTTTTCCTCCAGTAGATCTCTTTTACGAGCCTCTTCTTCAATTTGAATATGTTGTAACAAATCTTTTAGAGAGTAAGACTCTTTTTTATGTTTCAATATAGTACGATAATCTTTCCATAAAGTGGCAATTTGCTAATAATTGTTGAAACTTGGAATTTTGCACTAATTGGCTTGCAAATAATCGTAATATCTTAGGCAATTTATTGCATTTCATTTACTTCATCAATAATATATTCAAAATCTACCATGCAGTATTCAATATATTTATTGATTAAATATGAGTGATTTCCTTTATCATTTGTCATATACCTGGTTTGAAGTGCATTCCAAACTCCTTAGCGGTAGCATAATGCTTGTAGATGTCAAAAACAGAATCCACCATGACACTAAGAATCATACCATGACATACGTAGTCATCTTCAAGCTACTTCAATTGTTTAGGTGTGTATTTATCTTTTCTTACACTTGAAAACCCAATTCTGTTGAAATGCCACTTGCATTTGAAGAATTGGAACTATTTGTAAAATCCACAAGGTATTGTTGACCTTCATATTATTATTAACCACCACTATATTGTCAGTAGAATTATTATTTTTTGATGATTCTTCATTTGGATATGGAAAATGTAATACATAAGCCACATGATTAATGATGAAATAGTAACAACTCTTAAAAAACAAACGTTGAAAAAAAGATCTTATAATACACTCAAGTTTTTTTTTTTATCGGATGAGAGTTTCACTTGTTGGATGCCATAAGAGAATAATCACTATCTTAGAATTATTATGGGATTAAGGATAAAATACGATCAAAAAATGATCAAGATGAATTTTGGACAAGAAGTATTAAAGATATTGTATTTAAGACCGTGTTTTCCCCATTAAGATCATAATCCAATGTAGGTAGCTTCTTGAAAAATCTGTCTCTAGGATACAAAGCCCAAACTCTAATTTTCTTTTTCCAAATCTGCGTACTTAGAAAAAGATGAACAAATATAAACTAAAAGGATAACTAAGTGAAAAAGAAGA
>STGP01014009.1:1854-13515 GCA_004918865.1 Caryocar brasiliense | reverse complement strand
TGGCAATATACCTTTTAAGAATAGTTAACATTAATCATCATAAATCTTAATTTCTTTGTAATCTTATTTTTCTATTTAAGTTTATACATTATATGTAACATAAGAAGGCATGCTACTCATCAGTGTATGTAATGCCTTCTTATAATTTTTTTTAATAAAATTTCTTACTCATCAACAATAAAAGCTGAATTAGTAGCATTTTGAACTGCTGTACAAAAAGCTGTGTGGTTAAACACTACCAATTGTATTTGGGTGTTTCACATAGTGTTATTAAACTGGTGACAGTAAATTATGACAGCTAAACATCAATAGCTTATATGAAGGATCCCAAGTATCATGGAAAAACAAAATATATTGATATGACATATAATTTATAGACATAGTTACAAATAAAGAAGTGATTATAAAGTACATATTTACGCATAATATGATTGTAGATCCCTTTATTAAGCCTATTGTAAAATATGTTTATAATAGACATGTTAAGTCATTAGATTTGTGTAGATATTAATGTACTTGTATCTTATTTATTTCCCAAACATGTTCATGTAATGTATATGATCAAAGATAATATAATTGTTGTCTAAATTACAATTTGTTGTTTCATATAAATGCTTATGTTTTATGTTTAGTACATAAAACATGAGATGTGAGAAGTATGTCGAACAAATAAGATATTGGCTTATGTGGTTAATGAAAATGAAATAGTTGTAAAATTATTATTATTTAGAGGGATATTAAAAAGCTCAAAAATTTATAATATGAATGTTGCCTAATATGATTATGTGCTTTAGTCATGTATGACTAAATGTATTGATATGTCTTGACGTTAGGTGTGAGTTCTGATAAATGAAATAAAGAATAAATATATGAACTCAAAGTTAAATATTTGTGATGTCTGAACTATCATCTTTACAGTATTGAATTTGTATAAAGATACGCTCCATGGGAAAGGAGATAATAATGTAATACGTGTTTCATACCACATATGTGAAAAGTGTCCAACAAGGGCAATACCAGTTTTAATCTTTACTTGTTCTTTTGTAAAGCCTTGAAGATTATAAGTAATCTTCACTTTGTACATTCATTACTCCAATCAGTTGCTTAAGATTTAATTTAATGTTTGTTATCTTAGATTGTTACCAAAGGATTATGTATAATACGGTCCAATAGGACAGTTTTAAAAAAGTGAATTAAATTAAGGTTAAGAGAATTGTGAGATAAGGAAGATCATTATTAAGAATTATCACATTAGAGATGTTTATTGATCGATCAATTATATCTTTTTGTGATAAAACATAATTATGAACACAAATTATGAAAATAGATTATGAGAGATATGAATGTGATAAATGATTTAGGGTACTACATACTTAATTTGCTCTAAGTTCCATTAGTTGATATGCTCTATCATCCTATTAGATATATAACAACCGAACTATCAAAATATGCATTGGTCACACCATTTATTTGTATAGTATAACACTGCAAAAATTAAAAAGAGAGTTAACCTATTATATTTGAGTGGGAGATAAAGGATTAAGATCTGGATCACTTAAATGAGTCTTCTCGCATCCACATACTTATTTTTTCTTTAAAGGAATAAAAAAATGAGATGAATGACAAATATTAGTAATTGTCATTACATTCCACTCCACAACCCCAAAATACGAAGACAGTTTTTTTCTTACATAGAGAGATGTGAGAATAAAAAAAATGGAATGACTTTTACTGATTTTTTTTGTGTAAACCAATCAGTATCCGAAAGTTACATTGGACTTCGATTAATTCAGAGTCGAGTTAAGTAGAGTCTTAAATAGGAGGAACTTCTCCTACTGTAATTTTTTTTATTCATAAGATTCGAATCTGAGACATTGTTTAAGAGAAATTGAGTCTCTTACCACTAAATTCTAACCAACGTTGGTTTTAAAAATTTTTTTATAAAAGAGATTTATGCAATATATATACACATTAAACATAAGAACAAAATACAAAAAGAGTATAAAGAGAGATTTTTTGCATTCTTTTGTGAAAGTAATCTCAAAGGTTCTTTCATAAGTCCTCTCATTTATTTTTGTTGGAGCAACAATTTTTGTGCAAATAAGTTACACTTAAATTGTAACATAATTCATAATTCATGATTTTGCATGTAATTATATTATAAATTAGTAATTCAAATGTGAAACTTGAAATTATTGTTAACAAATATGAATTTATTCCACATCTAGGTAGAAATTAAGGTTTCCCAACAGTACACAATTATAAAATAAGCGAAGTTTTTCAAGCAAGCGAATATGAAGCATTCGACAAATTTTACAATAAATAAATAAATAAAGACAGCATTTGGGTGATTAATCGTCAAGCAATAGGTCGACGAGAAGAAAGCATGAAAGCGAAAGATTTCTTGCTGCGGTGGGATACACCGATCCTAGACAAGTTGATATAAATATCAATTTTCTCTGTGGATAAGTCTCCCACAAAGTCAATGATCTCCATTAACCCACCCGATGATCCCTTCTTTTTTACTCACCTTCAAGGAAAGTACCCGCCCCTTTACCCCCTTTTTATTACCCTGTTTATTATAAGGGGATTAGTTTAAATCCTTTGGAGGATCCAACTGGATTAGCCTCGATTCTAATTGGAAAGCTGCCTTTCAATTTAGGCTTATGCATTTTTTTTTATATTATATTTTATTTGATTTTTTGGTTGGGTAAGTTCGAATCTCTCGTTGGTTGGTGGCATTAGCCACTTGGAGCAATCGTTTTCGACTTTTGCAATGCGGCCTTAATTTAATATACAGCTGGGAACTCTAGGATATGCATTGGGCTCTGTGGGACAAATAGGTCATTCTTATCGTACTTATATGTATATTTCCCCCACGCATTCACTTACGTCACCATGAAACTAATTACGTTGCCACTAAGCAGTAACAACTACAAAGCAGCTGAGGATCTTATTAGCATCGTTTTATTGGCTGAAGCAGCAGTTCATCAATTCATATTTTGAAATTTTTCTATTTTCCTGAATTAGATTTTTTTTTAACAAAAATATCATTAATAACACTCCAGCAGTGGTGCGGCCGTGACATTCTCCGAACACCGACAACAAGTGACGAGCCCGAGACGTTTAGGGGTGGGACCGTTCTCCGGATTAGCAACGAAAACGCCCTCGCAAAGCAAACCACCACCCTAATCCTTTACCACTCCAATGGGCCTCTCCAAGAATAGGTGGCTAGACATGCCTCGATTGAGCCTTCTGAGACGTGGGCACTACAGATCGGAAATCATCATTTATCCGACCGGAGTGAAAACCAGGGACAGAGCCCAAGCAGAGAGAGACCGCCAACGCCGTCTATAATGGGGTTAAAATTAGGTAACTGGATTCTACGAGGAACAGTCTGTGAATTAGTTAGTAGCAGCTAGGTAGATAGTTGCAGTAAGTTCAGAGTAGTAGTTGTTAGACTTATTTGCAGTTAGCTATAAAGTAGTTACAAAAGTTCAACATATTAGTTAGAACTTCATTTATATGAAAGGCTTCATTGTATCAAGTTGTAGATTCACTCTTTGATCAATAAAAAAGATTCCCATTGAATTTTCCAAAACCAATTTCTTATGTTTCTCTGAAGCAACTTCGCAAAAAATGGCAGAGATTCTTCTCTGCTACAACCAAGTACAACATAGATAAACTCCTCTTCTGTAATTGGTATCGTGGCGTGGCATTGGATTTTGGCTCTGTAAAACTAAGTTTCCGTTATAACGTCGAAAGTGAGTAGAGCTCAAGAGTTGGAAAGGCTTGAACAGGTAGTTGTAGAGCACAATAATAAATTGCAGGAGAATTATAAACACGTTTGTGGCGGTCAACAGCAAGATTGACAAAATTACTTAAGAATTGGTAGATTTCAAGAAGATTTAGATGCATTCTTTTCAGCTACAAAAATAACCGAGAAATGGAAGCTCTCAGCCATGGACTTGAAATTTGGTTAATATAAATATAAGAATTATTATTAGAAGTATTATTATAATTAAGGTTATATTAAATTTGTTTACTATTAAATTTTTTATATATAGATAGATGGTTGAGTAGGACAAATGATCAATTTTTTTTTATGTGTAGTGAGTTAATTGGTCTCATATCAAAAAGATTTGTTTAAACAAATTTATACAATGTCAGGTGAGCAAGAGAAAATATTTATTTGAATAAACGGTTAGTTTTCAGGTTATTGATCAAGTATATCTCGCGGTTAGATATAACTGCTACTCGAGTATGGACAAATATAAGTAAATATTATTTGAACAAATAAGGTATTGGGTAAGAAAGAATTGGATGCAAATTTTCGGTCGCATATTCCTTATTTATCTAGATTATCTATAATTATAAAGAATATTGACTTATTTATTTAAATAAAAATTAGGCAATAACAATTATGGTAATGAATAATCTTTCCTAACATAGTATAAAAATTCTGTATATATAAAGACAGTTTATGTACAATTAGTAATATAGATAAACACAATAATAAAATCTCTCATTCCTCTTATCTCTAAATTTATCATGGTATTAGAGCCTTACAGGACACAATCTTAAAGACTTCGATAAGGCTTGCCGGCCTCTGGCCGGTGAGGCAAAAATTTGTTACCTCTATCTATATGTTTTCTTTCTTATTTTTGCATATTATTGCTCATTTATTTTCCAGTTCAACTCTGTCTCAGTTCAAAGCTCTTTCTTTTGTAATGTCACATTTCGACATTACCGCCTGAGACATTTATGATGGTGCCACCGGTTCTGCTCTACTTCCATTTAGAGCTCTCTCTCTCGCTCTGCTTCCATCCAGAGCCTCTCTACCTCCATTCAGAGTTCTTTCTCTTGTAATATCATGTCTCGACATTACCATTCAGGACATTAATGTTGGTGTCACCGGTTCTATTCTGCTTCCATCCAGAGTTCTCTCTTGCTCTACTTTCATCCAGAGCCCTTTCTTGTAACGTCCTGTCTCGACGTTACCGCCCGAGACATTTATAATGGTGTAACTAATTCCGCTCTGCTTCCATCCAGAGTTCTCTTTGGTAATACCCTACATCGACATTACCACCCAAGAAATGCATATTGGTGTCGCCAGTTTTGCTCTGTTCCGTCTAGAGCCCTCTCTTTGACAAGATGATTCTGCTGATCTCACTTTCAAAATCAAGTTAGCATCTATAATTTCACCTTGATTTTATGGGGAGGTGTTAAAAATATTCGTATTTTCCTTATTTATCTAAATTATCTACAATTACAGAGAATATTGACTTATTTATTTAAATGTAAATTAGGCAATAACAATTATGGTCATGAATAATCTTTCCTAATATAGTATAGAAGTTCTGTATATATAAAGACAGTTTATATATAATTAGTGATATAACTATAATAATAAAAATGTCATTTTCTTCTTTTTCTCTAAATTTATCATATTGTAAGGGCAAAAGAAAACTTTTATATATTATACGGTTTGTTAGATGAATTTTATACAGTATCCTATAGGTTATTTTGCATTAATTTTATTAAGAATTATATATGATTGTAGCTAGTTTTAGTTAGTTTTTTTTATAGATTTCATTATTATGATTGATTGATAAAAAAAAAGGGTTTATCTTAGCTAATTTTTGTACATTTCAGGTACCAAAATCATTGCAAAATAAAGTTAAGAAGTATTGAAGCAAAAAGAGCATGAAAAAATTAAGTTAGTGTGAAGAAAAACTAAGTTATAGAGGGAAAACACACCTTAACCATGTAATGAAAAGATAAAATACAGTTAAGCCATATTTTCCACGAAATCCGGAGTAAAAATAGAGAGGTTATTGACAACACGGGTAAGCCGTGTAATAAAATACAATTGTGTAAACTATAACACGGGCGTGGAAAAGAAACTGTCAAGAAGAAAAGAAACAGAAAGGCAAAATAATTCTCTAACTCATTTTATTGTCATTACATAAAGTTTTTTATATAGAAAAGAGAATACAATGTAAAGAAATATTACAATTAATGATTTCTCTGTCATAATTATACATATATTTTCTTCATTATAATGATGGAGTAATTTTTTCCATCAAATAAGAAAGTTAATATTCCTTAACATCCTCCTTCAAACTCAAGTTGGAAGGGTAGAAACTAACTGGAGTTTGAAAACTAAAGAAAGAAAACCTTCTATCTTGTGACCATTTGTAAAGGTTAAGAATCCTCAACTTTAAGACTGTCGGTGAAGGTTGAGAAGAAAACTCTAGAAGTAAGTAGAAATAAACTGCAACAAATCTGAAAAGACGACGAAGTAGAATTTGAAAGATAAAGAGTAGGTTGCCTTGAAGAAATAGATTGGCAGACAAAGAAAGAAAAGCTTACATTGACAGACAAGCAAAGAAAAGTATGTCATACCAAGAAAGAGAAGGGTAGTGCACTGGCAGAAAAAGCAAAGAAGAGAAAAAGAGAGTATCGAGCAATAGAGAGAGAAAATAAATTGTCTAAAACTATTAGAAAAGGAAGAAGTTAAGGTCACCAATCTATGGCTCTGATACCATGTTAAGAAGAAAAGAAACGGAGAAGAAAAATAATTTTCCAACTCATTTTATTATTATTACATAAAGTTCTTGATATAGAAAGCAAAATACAATATAAGGAAATATTATAATTAATGATAAAGAGATTTTTTCTATCATAATTATGGAGATATTTTCTCCATTATAATGATGGAGTGATTTTTTCCATGAAATAAAAAAGTAAATATTCATTAATAGAAACAGAAGTAAAAGATAAAAAACACAGCCAAACTATGTAATCTAGACCAAAAACACGGCCACACCGTGTTTATTATTTTGTGCAATTAAAAAGAAAAATACTTATATGGGTAGACTGTATAATTTAAGGTAAAAATACGGGTATACTATGTTTTGAAAAAAAAAATAAGGTTTTCACTATTTAAATAGCCCTTTGCTTTAGAAACAAGAGTGGCTGACTTGCACTTCAAAATACTCAACCCTAACTCAAAAACTAAGCCTCCAAAAGACCAAAAACTTCAATCCGAAAGATTTTGGGATTAAACGAAGACAAGATCAATGATAGAAAAGAAATCTTATTCATTTACCTTTTTTGTTATTGTTATTTGGACTTTTTGTTTTAAGGATGATTATAATTGACATCTTTTATGATTCATTATTTATGAATACTTAATTTTTATTTAGGGATTTTGATGTAGCTTACTTTTAATTTAATTTAAGTTGTTCATTGTAATTTTCTTCATCATCATTGTTGTTTATTATTGTGTTTAATACTTCTGATGTATACAGGTTCTTTAGATGAACTAGTTATTAATGAATACTGAAATGACACTCTAATAACCTGTCAATAATAATAAATATCATAGGAATAATAATTGAAACAAAAGAATAAAGTTTGACCTATGGAAAAGTTCAAGTAAGATGGGTATTGAATAACTATGAATAACCATGTTCTTAATGAATTGATTATTGTATATTGCAATTATTGACATACAAAGTTGTAGTTTACTATAATTGATAACTTCTTTATTTATGGAAAGATGATAGCAGATGCAATAGATTTATTCTTCCCCTTGATAGATGATTAAACGTGATTGTTATAATAATAAGTTGAATTGAGTTGATTTTTGTGAAGTCAAAATACCCTAATAATAATTTGACTGTCTTCAATTCAATTGATTTTAGTTAATAAGTTTTATTTTATTTTATTTTGTTAATATAAACTTATTAATTGGATAGTCTAAATAATAGTAGGATAGGCATATTTTGGTAGTTAAACACAATTTTCATAGGAACAATACTCTATTCATCATTATATTACTTGAATTAATTCACGCACTTGCAAATTTGCACATCACGGTCGTATATGATCTTTCTCTTGTAATTGATCAGCACACTTTCAACATTGCCATATTATTGTACTGTCACACTGTTAACACCGCCTTATTAAACCACTAACTAACTAACATTCAATTACTGCCTTGAGTATAAAGCTACTTATGCTGACTCTAACACCTTTTTGTTTCATTTTAACGTCAAGTTTCTCTAACTAGATCATCTTAATTTTCTCATTTTTGATAGTATTACTTTGGCGCCCAAAAAATAAAAGGTTTGAGTGAGTTTTGGCTCCCTCTAAAAATAAATCTCGGTTCTATCATTGCCGATGGTAATAGTGAAATAAATATTATTTTTATTTGGATATCACTACAATGCACCCAGTTGTAGTGCCCTTAATTACAAAAGTAAAAAAGGTTACGATAATATGCCACGTGAGGAAAGTGAAAAAGGTAAAACCAATGGCAACCAATAATGTGAAGGAATGTTGAAGGATTATAGAACTTTGTATCACAACATAACTTAGTTGAAAAGTACATTTTTTTAGTAAATAATTCATTTCTTTAGTAGGATAAAGAGTTTGATTTAAAAGTTGTAGAAGTAGAACAAATTTATATATAAAATAGATGAGAATTCGTATCATATTTAATGGAAAGTATATTCCTAAATCCTTGATCATGATTGGTGCATAATATAGTATACAATATGAAGTCTATAACCTCCATAGTATATTAAATCATGTAAGTCTATTAATATTTAAAAACTCCACACACATACAAGTATATTTTATCACAAAAAATAATTATTGCAAATTATCCATTAAAATAAAATATAATTAAAACAGCATCAAATCATCATACATGCTCATTATTAGGTAGCTAGTAAATAAAATTAGAAAATCTCAAACACACTTCACTCTATAACTGAATAGAAAATAGTGTAAGAGAGAGTTGCCCAATGAAGGAAGGATTAGGCCTACCATACTTCAAAAAGACTGCTACACCTTAAGACAACCCTACTAGCAAAGCTTTAGTCTAAAAAGGAATGAATTTATAAAAAGTGATTTCCAATGAAACTCAGTGAGTAAAGACACATATAACATAGGAATAATACCTATTACTCTAAGTGAATTTAAAGTACTTAACATATAATAGATATCATGATTCCTTACACATTAAGTATGGTCATTATATTATTATTCCATGAAACATAGTATTCAACATATATAACACAATCTCCCAACTTTAGGCCTCATCATAATAGAATAGAGACAATGGTACTCACCACATTACCCACTACTTGGACCTCCTAAAAATAATAGCACTACAGCAATATCATCCCTCACTGTCCACTACAGTTGCTCAGTACACTACTCGCTAATAATACAAGCAAATATGAGCAATTTAATACATTTCAACATCATAATTTCTATCATATCATGATACACATTATCATCATCTTATTAAAAGTTCAACTAACTTAAATATCTCAATCATATCAAAATCTCAATTCATCAACAAGTTCAAACATGAAACATCCCAATTCATTACCAAATATTATTAAAGTATAAGCATGTTTCTGTATTCACTTTAATTAAGTTTCATAACCAAGCTGACTTGGTATGAAGCAAAATAGTTGTCCTTCAAGCTAGGATGGTTATGCCTCTAAAGATAGCATGTCATGAACATTTGGCTCTAACAACAAACAATATGACCCAAAAATTAGAACTCAACTTACATAGCCTTTAATTTCTATAGGAAACACAAATTTCCATCTTAAAATCTATAAATTTTAAGATCAAATTGCACATATGCAAATGAACATGAACCATAGTCATGTTTTAGCCAAGATCTACTCCTTAGTCACTTGTTTCACAAGTCCTAATGTAATCACATACATAAACATGAACTACATTAAAATATCAACAGTTTAGAAGTTACCTTGTAAAGTAAAAATAAAGATTCTTCGCCAAACTTAAAATAGAATGCCTTGGTTGGATGAAAGACCAAAAACAACACACTAGCTTTTATTTTGGACGAATTTTTAGTGTTAATTTGTCTCTTTAGAAAACTATTTTCTCTCTAGAATTGATGCACAAATAACCTTACTTAAGGTCTTATTTATAGGCAATAATTGTAGAGATATGTTTATTTATTTAATTGACATATCTCTTCATGTAAGTCTTTAAGCGAAAAGATATATCTTTTTGCTTATGCCTTTACATGAATATAAATGTCTTTTCTATACACCTCTTAAGGTGAATCAACAGGTTTATTGATAAATATATCTTATATGTAGAGTTACAACTCTTTACATGCAACTTTTGCATGTAGAGCTACATCCATTTATTATAAAGGTACCTTTAGAGACATATTTGCCAAATAGCATATCATTTGGATAAACACTTCATGAGTATATATATTATTCCTTCAATTTTAAATATCATTAACAGTTTTATAAGATGATTCGTTAAGAAAATGATGCCAATTTGGAGTCCGTACAAAAATTTATAATCAATCTTGTAAAATTAGCCAAATTTGTCTAATCTTTATACCTTGCCATCAACGACTGCAAGCAATCATATCAATGACTTCAAATAGAAGCAAATACTAGAAGAAAGTAAAGACCATCTATCGATGACATTAGACAAACCTATTGATAGTTTTCAGATAGAAAACTCCAAAAGAGAAAGGTGGTGGAAGTGGTTGACGGATAAGACAGAGCAACCGATGGTCACTTTAAGGTATGAACATTTGTCGTCGACACCTATAAAATAGTTGTTGGCATAAACAAAACCTTCTAGAAAATGACTAAATTCTTATTTCTTTTCCATTCAAATCTAATTCAAACTTCACTTAACAACAAACAAATTTTTAGAACACATAAAATTTAACAATCTAAAAGTTAAATATTGAAAATACATTTTTTTAATTAATCCTAAATTATGTTTCACAAGCTTGTAATGGTTTAAGGTTCAGTTCAAGCTTCAAGTTGCTAAGGATTCTTAGTTAAAAAGTCTTAAACAGGTTTAGTTATTGAGAAAAAATAAAAGAGAGGAAATGACTATCATCCTCTATTTATAGTCAAAAAAAGTGTAAAATGATAATGTTGGGCAAAATGTTATTTTTCACAAAAAAAAAAATCATATAACTAATCATGTCTCATAATTATCATTAACATAATAAATTATCTAATTTAACCTCATATTTACCAAAATTAAATACTAGGTTGTCACACTTTGTGAGAAACTTTTTTTTGGTAGAATGCAGAATGAGGCTTAAAATATTATGGAAGAAGAAAGATGTAGTGTCAAAATTGTATTGACTCTAATCACAAAGGAAAAGGACATTACTTTAGCGAAAAATATGTTACTTTAACAGAAATAAGGTTGATTTTAACGAAATGTGAAATAGGCTTAAATATTTTAGAATATGAAGGTAATTGTGTTGAAAATTGCATTGAATCTGTAACTTACTTTAGCGAAAAAAGGCATTCCTTTAGCAGAAAAATACTAATTATAATAAAATAGGGAATGAAACTTAAATATTTCAGAAGAAGCATAATGTTATATTGAATTTTATATTGACTAACAACATATTTTAGCAGAAAAGGTCACGACTTTAGTAGAAAAATATGTTTTTTAAATGAAAAAATGTTGGTTTTAGCAGAATGCATGATAAAGCTTAAATGTTTCAAAAAAGAAGATGTGTTAGAAATTACATTGGCTTTATAATCTACTTTAGCAAAAAAATGACATTATTTGATCAAGAAAGTATGTTACCTTAACTAAAAAAGGGTT
>STGP01013960.1:0-13147 GCA_004918865.1 Caryocar brasiliense | reverse complement strand
TCTCACAATAATTTGTGATCCTTTTTTAATTTCTGAGTTTGTCAAGGATTTATCAAGACAAAAAAGATTATTAAAGAAAGTTTGCTTTGATGAAATAATGTTTATTTAACTTATTTTTTCATACTTAATTTTTCCTAAATTTTTTTATTTTATTGTATTTTTCATGAAGATCCTTAAAGAAAGTTTAATTTTAGAAATAATTTCTACATAATTTTTTTTGTACTTAATTTTTCCAACAGATTTCTTCCTTTTCATAAACTTTTCAAAAGGCACTTTACATTTTTCAAAGTCAAGTTCATTAAGTGAGAGATTGTCCAACTCTTCCAATGCAGTTTTATGATGACTTTACAATTAAATTCGCTGTAGAGTGCCATTTAAAAATATATATTTTATTATTATAATTATATTTGTTATTATATTAAAAAATTATTTATAATCAAATTTTATTATATTTTATTATCAAGCATTGTAAATAAAAAAATATTACTCAATTTAAAAAATTTAAATTATTAAATAAAATTTAAAAAATATATTTAATTACTTCTATTTATAACACCTCGAATATCACATTATTAAAAATGAAAAAAGTTTAATTCTTATAAATTTAAATTAACTATAATTAAAGTAACACAAATTTATACTTTAAAATTTGAGTAAATTAAAGGGCATGTTAGTCCTATATTATATTGGTGTATAATTAATTGTAAAATAGAGACGTTATAAATAATATCAAAATCATCATGAATTATCTCTTAAGTAATGTTCGGAACAAGCCACTTGAAGTACAGTTAAGGTAATCATGCGACGAGAATGTTGTGTGTTTAAAAAAAAAAAAGATTATAATATCTCGAATTTAATATTAATTAAAAATAAAAAAAAATTTAATCTTTATAAATATAAGTTAATTATAATTAAAATAATATAAATTTAAATTTTTTAAACGATTAAAATCACTTTACTATTATAGCGCATGACAGAGACGTTGCACTATCACTCCTTGTAATGAATTTGAATTGTTGTAAAGTTTATACGAAAGAAATGTCAATGATACGAATGACGAAATCAGCAACAAATGAACCTGCAAATATCTAGTAGTTCTGCGTCAAAAAGAGTTAGGTATCTAATAAGTACCAATAAATATGCAACAAAGGTGGCACTATCTACTAAAACAACATGTTTGACACATTTCACATGATACATGCGCTTGATTCGCAACAGATTCTAATACATATTATATATATATAATTCACGCGAAACTCTTTATTTGAGCTACATCTAACGAGCTTCACACTTCAGAACATCCGTATTCATTTAATCATTTTGGGCCATTGGACCAGATTTTTCTCGATATTGTTTACGTTGCATTTAAACCTGGACCATCCGGTTTTGGCCCATTTAATCTCACGGCTCACTTGATGCCAAAGACGAAGATGAAAAACAGATTTATTTCTAGGGAGTTGAAATAAATTTTTTATTTAATCCATTTAAATACAGAAAAAATTATTTTTCACCATTATTTTTTATTTGGTACTATAATTTTTATTTATTTTTTATAAAATTAAGGAATCATGATGTTCAATCAAGTTGAGTGGAACAAATTTGAATCAAGTTTGAATGCATTTATACATATTTATTTATTAAATAACGAGTGAAATTTAAAATTGTTTAAATTTAGTTTATTTATTAATTGATTTCTAATAAACCAACTTCTTAATGAGCTCTTATTGATTGAATTATTAATGTAAAATAAATAAGTTTATTCATATACATATATAATATAAATAATTAATAATTTAAATTTTTAAATATAAATTTTTAAATTTTTATTTATTAATATTATTTTAAATTATAAATAAATTTCATATAAATTATTAATTAAATTAAATAAATTCTTGACCAATTTTTAATAAAATATTTATAAATTTAATTAAACTTAAAAATAAAGTTTAAAAATCACTTCTTTACTTAATGAAAACGAAATTTCATGGCGTCGAATTTAGTATTATGCTCCGCCACTCTCTAATCACGCGCATCATCGATTGCAAAGATCGACTCCTACGACGGTCTTTTGAAAAGTCTGCAGGGTGGTGAGTTTTTTGCGACGCGGTAGCGTTTAGGGTTTGTGCGACAACGATGGGGATAGATGTTAAATGTGAGGTGTTGCTCGTTACCTGCATGGCGGCGGTGACGACGAACATGTCAGAGGGTTTGCTATGGTAGGTTTGTCCTGCTCTAGAACCTGTTTGGAAGATAAGGTACCAGTAGCTTTTCGTAACAGTAAGCTTTTTAGAACAGTAAAATTATCAAAAAAACTTTTTTTTTTTTTTTTTTAAAAAAATTTTATACCCGTAACAGTAATTCACATCAAAATTTGTACTGTTTAACTTAAAAAATTATTATTTAAACAATAACCAGCACCAGCAACCAGCACCAGCAACTTTCCAAACAGGCTCTACAAAGCGCAAAATCTTAAAATATTAAGGTCGATCTTATTTTATATATATATTTTTTTAATTAATATAAAATTAATCTAACATAACTTTTAAAAATCTCATTTTTATGTTTTAAGGTTTATTTAGATACGCATTAAATATTACATTTATTCAGATATTTGAATATACTAATTATTTATTACCTTTCATCTTTGATTCACAGACTTAATAGCTACATGCTATCTTCAATCTTATTACATGAGCTAATTTCTTTGACCATCATCTTATGTATAAAGTTAAATCTTATGTATAAAATTAAGTATTATATTTAACTTAAAATTTTAAAGTAAATATTAGATTATGGGTCTCCCTGTTCATTTTATTTATTTCTAATTACTCAGCATGAGTACTAACAAAATGAGTTGCCATGGAGATATCCAACAGCATTGTAATAAAAAAAAACAACAACTCTGTAAATTAACATGTCACTAACACAAAAAGAAAAGAAACATACGATCATATTTTTGCTTGCGAGCAAAGTTTGAAATTGAAAGGTATCAACGCGTCAACAGGCAGCACCATCAGAAAGATCCAACTCGGTTTGGCCTTTGCCTTTCGGTTTCTCCGCGGGATCCGAGTTCAGATCCAAACCCGAATAATCCTCGTCCCCACCACGAGCATCCACGCGGTCAACATCACCGCCGTTCAAAACACCGTCCTCTTTCCGACGATCCAACGACTCTCTCCATCTCTCGCCTTCACTCCTCCGCAAGTACTTGACCGCCACGTGTATTCTCCTGAGTATCGCGAAGAACTCCTCCACCTCCTCCTCCGACGCGGATACCGACGCGGCCTGATCTCCTCTCACTCTCTTACTCCCTTCCGCTTGTCGTTCGCCATGGTCTTCTCTTTTTCTCTTCTCCGCGTCCATCGTACAACACACAGCAGCTGCTTGTCTTTTCTCTTTGTTTTTTTGAATGTTTTGCCCTTTTTTTTTTTTTAAATGTTGCTGTTTGGTGGGGTGGTTGTGCTTGGGTGGTCTTGTCGTGGAAGTAGCGTGAGAGGTTCTTGAGTGTTCGAGGGGACGCACGGGGTTGGGGCCTTGTTCAACGGCTTTGATGGACGGCGGTGATTGGGGGAGGTGATGTCAGCTTTGGTTACGTCATGGCTGTTAATGTTTCGGCCAATATTGTTTTTTTATGGCCAGAGGAAAAACAAGAATTGGACAAATAATCACGTGAACATCGTCGTACCGACTTTTTTCCTTTTAATTGCCAGAATTAATTCTCGGTCAAGGTATGGATTAGCGACGTTCTTTCTAGGAAAAGTCTAAGTGAATACAGTTGAAGATTAGAGATTACAGGAATTTTTGAGATATTTAATTCACTTAATTATTTAATTTTTAATTAATTGATTAACTTTTAATTATTAATTATAAAATTATATAACAATTTTTAAAAAAAAAAAAATATACAGCACAAATTTTTTCTTAAATACACCACGAGTTAGATGCACATCCAAATTTTAAAAGTAATCCCGGTTTAAGAACAATAATAATTTATAGTTAGTCCAATCTTCTAAAGGAGTCGGATTCAGTCACCGCTTTATATTGAGACAAATGTAAAATTAGGAGACATTGGATTGTTTGGAAAGCTGATTTTAGCTATTTTGTTACTAATATTTTTTTTTGAATATTTTAGTTATTTTTTCAAAAACTTACTACTATATAATTATATTCTTGTAGCTAAAAGTAAGGTTATCAATTTCAAAAAGTTATTTTATCAAACCTCATAAAGGTAATAATTTAAGTTAACTTTTTATGTAAAAATATTACTTTTATATCAATATGTGTCAAATAAAGGTGGATTTGAAATTTGATTATTAAATTTACTAAAAAATTAGGGTAAAGTCTCTACAGAGCTGGGCCGTATCGGACATGTTACAAAAAAGACAACTCCAACTCCAGCTCTAGCCCGGTGTGATCTTGGCAAATTTTGATGTTTCATCCTCTAAATTGATGAGTTTCATGGGCTTGGTGATTAATAGGCTTGCCTCCTCTAAAAGCAAATTCCAAACCATCGCATAGGGATCAGTCAGTGTTTTTTTATGCAAGGTTAATAGAAGGGGGCCCAAGTCCACGCTCGTTAGTGCCGTTGGGTGCGTCACGTTCCAGCAGCTTGTGTGTTATGTATCTTCTTTGATGGAGATAAGATCATCATCAAAATGATTCCTAAATTCCAAGTCTGCATTGGCTTTCCAATTTACCCATTTCCCAAACGCCGCGATACGCTTGTCAGTGTCATGTTCAACGGGCAGAGGCAGACGCAAAAGCCGGCAGCAAACTTATTAGCACAGTTTCCCACGTGAGCGCTAACCTAGACTTTCGTGAAAGCTTTGCAATGTCCTAGATACCAGTTATCCGCAGCAGGTTGAGCTCAGGCCGCGACAAACAGCTGCACCCTGACTTACATTACATGACATCTATCCTCCTCCCAATTTTCAATTTCCCATCCGTGACTTGCTGCAAAACCCATTAACAACTCGTTCATGTGTTTATTTTGGATTAATTTCACCCTTGCTTCCGAAATCTAACTCAACTTTAATATAATTCCGAAGTTTTGATGGGCCATTGAGAGTTTTACACAGATTTACAGTGTGGGTTTCGGCGGCATCATCTAATGGTTTGAGTTGGTCCAGACGAAGGACCATATAGCCACATGAAAAGAAAAATAGAAGACCTGTAATCTTGTCTTCGTGGTTGCCAAGAAGATAGTAGTGTAGTACTACTTATTTTCTTTTCTATTTTAATAAGGTGTAGAACAGAATTAAAATAAAACAATTGAAGATAACTCTTAATTTATTTTTTTAAATTTTTTTATATCTAAAAATTATATTAAATTTTCATTAAGAGTTGAATTGAGTATATAATTGCCGCAAGGTCTAGCACAAAATGGGGCTTAAGCAATGATCTGGGCCGGCATAAAAGCTAGATGGGCTTGCTGGTGGTGACAAAATCATCTTGGTTCTATGCAAATAAAAATATCCAACCCCGCAAAATCTGGACGGCCATAAACATAATCGTAACAGTCTGCTCCGCACAATATACTTAAGATAACCTTTTCTTCTGTGTATCGTACAATTTCTTCGTTTTCACGCAGTTGCCGCTTGCACGCGTCTCTATATAAAACATTGATTTTAAGCATTGTGCCAGTAAATTCTTATCAGATATTAGTGATCAACGCTGCAATTTCTCGTGTCCATTCCATTCAGTTTCTCTGATCTCTCGGAAGATTAAAAATTCGCAAGTCCGCAAGAAGGAAGGATCCGAAGACAGCATCAAAATGGTACTTCTAAGCGTTGTGTTGTCTCGTAGCACACGCGTGCACCCAACAACGTTATCAAAAGGGCAATTCATATTTCATTTTCGGAAGCAAAACAACGGTGTTATTTATCTGGCGGTATACGTGTAAACGGAGAGAATGAGACAATGGGTCACATAGCAATCAGGAAGATTTGTCGAATCTGTTAAACATTTAAATAAAGAAAAAAGTAGGTTTGTTTGTCGAATGCCACACAATCAAGCTTAATTAGAAGTTTCATTTTGCGTTTCCATTAAGCCCCTTCATTGATCTGACAACTTTCTTCATCATCAATAATTGATTACACTAAATTTATTTAAATACTACTGTGGAGTGGAATTGTTTAGCAATATAATTTTTTATTTAATTATATCATATTATTAAATTATGTATATCAACACATAATTACATAAATTAATAACTAAATAATAAAACGAAAGATATACTTTATAAATAAATATTGTATTTGCGTCTTGTTTAATTTAAAAATTTAAATTACAGTATTTTACGAACATTACAAATATAAAATAACTAATTTCATTCAACTGATTTTACTTTTAAGACCATTCTCCATATTTTTAATAATATTCTTAAAATATATTCTATAAAGAGATTTTAAATTTACGGTTATAAGATAATTTATTTAAATTTTTTTTACTAAAAAGAAATATGAATTTTTTATTAACTATATTTTTATTTTATTTACAACAATCGCTATAAAATATATATACATATTTTTTTATGTATTTTGTGTTATTATTCTGTTTTAAAAAATTCATTAGCCTTAATTAAGTATCTCAAATACAAAGAAATGAAGTATAACCCCCGAAAGAAAATTTTTATGTAATTGACTTAAGAGAAGTAGTGAATTTAAATTTTGTTGAAGCAATATCAATCAGCAAACATATAATTTTATTAAAATTTTATATTTAATAGAAATTTTATCTATTAATAATAAGATAAATTTCTATGTTATTAATTAATAATAAGAGTTTATTTAAATATCCATTTAAATACATAGATAATTACTATAATTAATAATATTAAAAATATGATTATTTTTTTAAAAAACTCAATAATTATAAATATTATTTAATTTGGGACACCATTTCAAACGCTCGACTCACAGAAAGAAAAAGAAGAAAATGCCCTTTCTTGCAACTTTGTGAGTTACTCCACGAATATCATCACAATCAAAGCCAAACGTGGGACCGCCAATTTGTAGAGGAAGAAAGCTGGCGGGGCCCAACGAAGGCATGGACCATCACCATCACGTGATGGAGAAGGCCGCATGCTACCTCATGGTCCTCACATGTATCCAGTAGCTCCCTCCCGCACCTCAATGTTCTCTGCATCATCAGTCTCTGGCTCATCATCACCACTCTCTTGCTCTGCGTCTCCTGGCCACTCTTTTTATAAGCTCCTTCGCCAATGGCACTCTCCCTAAATTAGAGAGCCGCTTCTCACTGCTCACTGCGTCACTTCACTGGCTTAGCTAGTGTCTGCTGATTAAACCATGAAGTTTCTTAGGCTTTCTTTTCTTGCCTTGATTCTCTGTTTCTATGTAGTGAATTACACTACTTCTTCTTCGTCGAGTACTCCTACCAAGATTGGCAATGGGTACCGTCTGATCTCCCTCGAAGAGACTCCTGACGGAGGCATTGTGGGCCTCCTCCAAGTCAAGCAGAAGAACTCAATCTACGGCCCTGATATTCCCCTCTTGCAGCTCTTTGTCAAGTATTACATTCCTGCTTCTGCATTGCACAGTCTTAACAAGCACCTTATTTGAAGTCTCAAACTTTCTTTAATATATATCGTCGATGTGGGATATCATAATTTATCAATTTTTTTTTAATATCTGGCAGGCACGAAACGGAGGACCGGCTGAGAGTGCGCATAACCGACGCAGAGAAGCAGAGATGGGAGGTTCCGTACGAGCTGTTGCCGAGGGAGCCAGCACCGGCATTGAAGCAGACGATCGGGAGGTCGAGAAAGGACCCAATAACGGTCCAAGAGTACTCAGGCTTGGAGCTCATCTTCAGCTTCACGGCCGACCCTTTCACCTTCGCCGTCAAAAGAAAATCGAACGGTGAGACCCTCTTCAACACGAGCTCTTCCCAGACGGGCGGCGCCTTTGGCGAGATGGTCTTCAAAGACCAGTACCTGGAGATTTCCACTCAATTGCCGAAGGATGCCTCGCTGTACGGCCTCGGGGAGAACACGCAGCCGCACGGCATCAAGCTGCATCCCGGCGATCCGTACACCCTGTATACGACCGACGTGTCGGCCGTCAATCTGAACACCGACTTGTACGGGTCCCACCCGGTGTACATGGACCTCAGGAGCCCGCACGGCGGGGGGCCCGCCTCCGCGCACGCGGTGCTGCTGCTGAACAGCAATGGGATGGACGTGTTCTACAGGGGGACTTCTTTGACGTACAAGATCATTGGTGGCGTTTTCGACTTTTACTTCTTCGCGGGCCCCACGCCTTTAGGCGTTGTTGATCAGTACACTCGGTTGATTGGCAGGCCGGCTCCCATGCCTTACTGGGCTTTCGGTATGAAGCATTCATTTCTTTTCGTGTTCTTTTCCTGTTTCACTTGTTTCTGCTTCTCTGATTTAATGCGGTCAGCCCGATTTGGTATTCTCTTTATCTTTTGTGTTAATGATGGTGGAATTAATATCCCATTCAATGCTCATTATCACATGCTCTTGTCTGTGCGTACTTGCTTGGGGATCACCAAATTCTTGTTTAAGTATGCTGAAGATTTTTTTAACTTTAGTAGTAATAATAACTATTTTTTTTTTTTCCTTGTACATGTGTTTGATTTGATTTGCTCTATCACGTAAATGGGTTTTGTCTTTTTGAGAAAATGATGGAATTGAAATGCTTTGATATTACGTGTGCAATAACAATGACAATGGTTTTTTCAATCATAAAGGGGGTCATTCTTAATCTTTTGCCGTGTTGGTTTTTTGGATAACATAATTATATGTCTTTTATTTTTCACCTTTTTGTGGTCCGACTACGTGTTATGTGTTATCGTGGTATTAGCTTGGTTGGCGTTATTTTTAAATTCTTATCAATGATATATTGATAATATGGACCTCAATGTCACTTGGAAGGATGAGTGAGATGTGAACGTTTGATCATGAAGAAGGCAAATGTTGACTAAAATGGTGTGCTTTGTTGATGGACTAAAATTGCATATGCAAGTGCAGTACATTTGCAGTTGCTGGATGTGGACTTATTGTTCCCTTCTTATTCTAAGGTTGTTGGGGTTGGTCTAGTATCTGTTTTACTTTATTATGTGCTTAAATCTCTCGCCGACATAATATTCTCCAAACCCAACTCTTAGAGATAAGGAATTAGATATCAATTCAAATATATCCTAGTTGAAATGGTTTTGCCCTTTGGTTCATTTGTTTTTTTTTTTCTCAAGCATTGCTCTATAGTTCAGCTTTCAGCCAATTATTTTGATCCTTTCACAAAATGTCTAGGAACACCTAGGGACCCCTAAAAAATGCAATTGCTAAATCCTTGCACCCTATGATTTCCTCCAAAACGTTTTATCTGTTCGGTCACGTATAAATTTTTTTTAAAAATAATAAATATATTTTTAAAAATTAAAATCTATATGAAATAAATATCTCTTCCCAATATGAGATGGAAATTGATGCTCGACGATTTCTTGGGCCCATGAACATCAATATGGTAACTGCTTCTGTTTGGGATCAATAAGATGCATGATATTTCCGTCGGCATTTCTAACGAGGGGCCTGTACTTTGCATCTGTCAGTATTTTTGTCCTGTGAGGCTGAGAGCAACTACATAAGTTGTAGGGAAGGAATAGCATGTGTTCCCTTGTGTTATGGCAACTGTCATGACCATAGATGAGCAATTGAATTTATTTATCCATGTCGGAACATCATGGAGATGTGCAAACTATTTTTCAGTGACGTACGATCTTTCATGTGATACTGCATCCCTTTGTAATGCTTGATTGCTTTGGCCTTTTCTCGACTGACCATTGTTGCAATAGAAGGGCCATTGGAAAACTTAATTTATTTGTTACTCAAACAACATATCCTCATGGCTCACACTCTCCATTTATCCTCTCGAATTAGTTTAATGATAGTTGGAAATTCTGATTTTAATTGAGATATTTCTTATACGTGTCGATGTGTAAATGCTTCTTCGTACATCCATTCGATTGCATATTGAGAACTGCTTGTTGTGATAGACAAAGAAAAGAAAAACATTCTGATTTTGTTGTCACAGGATTTCACCAATGTAGATGGGGTTACCATAATTTATCTGTCGTTGAAGATGTTGTCGAGAACTATAGAAGAGCTCAGATTCCGCTTGATGTGATATGGAATGACGATGATCACATGGACTTCCACAAGGACTTTACGCTCAACCCAATCAACTACCCTCGCCCAAAGCTCTTGGCTTTCCTTGAAAAAATACATAAAATTGGCATGAAATATATTGTGATTATTGATCCTGGAATAGGTGTTAATTCTACTTACGGTGTATACCAAAGAGCAATGGCCAAAGATGTTTTTATCAAATATCACGGTGAACCCTACTTGGCTCAAGTTTGGCCAGGACCTGTTCACTTCCCTGACTTCCTCAATCCAAAAACGGTTGAATGGTGGGGTGATGAAATTCGCCGCTTCCACGAACTTGTCCCGGTTGATGGCCTATGGATTGACATGAATGAAGCTTCAAACTTCTGTTCTGGACTGTGCAAAATCCCCAAGGGCACACAGTGTCCATCCGGGACTGGACCTGGTTGGATATGTTGTCTGGACTGCAAGAACATAACAAACACAAGATGGGATGATCCACCGTACAAGATAAATGCCTCGGGATTGGAGGTGCCAATAGGGTTCAAGACCATAGCCACTAGTGCAGTTCACTACAACGGTGTTCTCGAGTATGATGCTCACAGTTTGTATGGATTCTCCCAAGCTATAGCTACACACAAGGCCCTTCAAGGGCTCCAGGGCAAGCGTCCATTTATCTTATCACGTTCCACTTATGTTGGATCAGGCAAATATGCTGCTCACTGGACTGGTGATAACAAGGGTACTTGGGAGGATTTGAAGTATTCCATATCGACCATGCTGAACTTTGGTATATTCGGAGTGCCAATGGTTGGCTCGGACATATGTGGATTCTACCCGGCGCCAACAGAAGAGCTTTGCAACCGGTGGATTGAGGTTGGTGCTTTTTATCCCTTCTCCAGGGATCATGCCAACTACTACTCCCCCCGGCAGGAACTTTATCAATGGGAGTCGGTGGCGATATCTGCTAGAAATGCCCTGGGCTTGAGGTATAAGATTCTTCCCTATCTGTACACATTGAACTATGAGGCTCATTTTAGTGGAGCCCCAATTGCCAGGCCACTTTTCTTCTCATTCCCAAATTACACCCTGTGTTACGGTTTGAGCACTCAGTTCCTGCTAGGAAGCAGTCTCATGGTCTCTCCTGTGCTCGAGGAAGGGAAATCGGAGGTCAAGGCTCTCTTTCCTCCGGGTAGTTGGTACAGCGTATTCGATATGACGCAAACCATCTCATCGGAAAAGGGCCAATATGTTACCATTGATGCACCATTGCACGTTGTTAATGTGCATTTGTATCAGAACACCATCCTACCGATGCAGCAGGGCGGTATGATTTCAAAGGATGCCAGAATGACCCCTTTTAGCCTCATAGTGACCTTCCCTGCCGGGGCCAGTGATGGAGAAGCCAAAGGCAACCTTTTCCTCGACGACGACGAGCTTCCAGAAATGAATCTTGGAAGTGGCTCTTCAAGCTACATCAATTTCTATGCAAAAGTAAATAAGGGAGCTGTGAAGGTATGGTCGAACGTTCAGGACAGCAAGTTTGCTCTGGAGAAGGGCTGGATAATTGAGAAGATCAGTGTGTTGGGTTTGGGCGGAAGCGGAGTGGCTTCGGGGCTATCCATTGACGGAAAACCGGTTACCGGTGCTTCAAACATAGAGATGAGTTCATTGGACCAGAAATACGAGGCGGATTCAGAAGTTGGAGATGATAAGAGCAAGAGTGTGATGGTGGAAATCAAGGGCTTGGAAATTCCTGTTGGGAAACCCTTCGTAATGACCTGGAAAATGGGGATCGGTGCATGAAGACGAGAATGTTTTGTGCGTCAGGTTTTGGGCTTTTCTCGGATGCTCTTTGTCGTTTGGAATTAATAATAACGCGTTTTTATGCTCCTTTTTATCAGGTTATTGATGGGGAGGAGATGAGCTTAAAGATGTGCTCATCCTTTTCCATGCGAACATTGAACTCAGGGAAAGTGAGTTTAGTTCCATTGGTTGTATGTAACTTGGAATGCAGCAACATGCACATTTCAAGTCCGTTCAAATTTGTGGCACCTGGGAATTTTCTTTTTTCTTTTTCTTTTGAGTTATTATTAACTTTGAGCAATTTTCAATAAATAAATGTCTAATTCAGTTCTCAAAATGTGCATTTTGATCGAATAATATTGATATTGACTTCCAAAAATCTTAAATTTCGTAGATTTATTAGTTGGACATTACTAAAGTAGTTATAATTTTTTACTTTTTTAATTGTGAATAGTATTAACATAAATTATTTATGAAATTTTTTTTTAATTTAATGATAAAGAAATATAATTTTAATTAAGAAATTTTTAAATTTAAATTTTATTATTTTTTAAATATAAAAATATAAATAATTTATTTTTAATAAAAATATATATTTTTATATATAAAAATTAATTTAAAAATACCAAACACTTATAAATAAATAAATAAATAAAATGCACATTTATATTCTTTCCTCGATCACACGTCCACAATCAGGCCACTTTTTGTCAGGTCTAGGTCATGACATCTCTTGACTTAGGTTGTCAAAGTCGGTTGTCATTGTGGCCGACGTGTGTGAACCGGCGGTCTGCGGGTCTATGATTCTGACGGACGGGAAAGCCCATTGACCTTGGCACGGGCCTCGGACAACCGGGAAGCCACTTAACGCCACATTAGAAGATATCTAATAAATCTACACAAAATTAGAAATTAGTCTCTAATATTTTAATATTATTCAAAATTGTTAATTTATAAAATCACTATCTAATAATCCGTACGGATTTAACAAAATACTGGTTCATAGAAAATATTAATAAGTGTAATATTAAATTTAAAAAAGATAAAAGTGTCTATACTAAAAATTTTTAAGTTGTTTGAGTTGATTCTTAAAATTTTAAATTAATTTAAATGTTAAAGTGATTTTATTTTTTTTACTATTTGAATTTAAATTTTAGTAGTAAGATAATGTATAATTTATTTTTTAATTTTAAA
>STGP01013926.1:16317-33313 GCA_004918865.1 Caryocar brasiliense | reverse complement strand
AAAAAAAAAAAAAAAGTCTTTAACCAAAGAAGAAGAAAAATAGAATTAATTTTAATAGCTAAGCAAAAAGTGAACCAAAAAGAAAATTAGAAGTCAACCATCCAATCCAATAAAACAGTTAATGTTAAGTGGCAGACCTTAACTTTGAACAGAGTCAGAATTTGCATGGAAGAATGCTTTGGCTGCTCTGAATTTTTTTTGAATTGACAGAATTTTTTGGTCAATTTTTTTTAATTTTTTTTTATTTTTCCTTTTGGTAGAAATTAATGTGTCAAGTATTTCAGTGAATTAATGGAATTTGAAGAATAGTATTGTTTACAAACCAATTAAAGTGAGATATCTTACTAAAGACATGCCATTCCTATTCTTGGTAAAACAATCTGACCACAAAATGAGTCTTCTTCTAACTAATAGTATTTTTATTTTTATTTTTTCAAAAAAATTGTTCCATAAATTTTAAATTTATAAATAAAAATAAATTTTTCAATAAAAAAAACCCAAAAATTAAATAGAACTTGAATCTCCTATATTTTTTTTTTTTGTTTGTTGAGAAATAACAAATCATTCATGTCCCTTTCCTAGTCCTCTTACCCAAAGTAGAAATGGGCAGCAAGATTAATTATGTTCAACCAATAATTTTATTTTTATTTATAAAAATATAATTATATGATAAAAAAATTTTAATTAAAAATATAAATATTAATAAAAAAATCAGTTTACAGGTCTCTTCTCTATAAGGTTGTGATTGGATTTTCTCAAAAAGAAACCATTTGCATGATTGGACTCATCCATTGGCTGCTAATTGCATGTGGCAGTGAAAAGTCACACTTTAATTATGCACAGAATAAAATTTAAGTGGGGAGTCAGAGGAGTAGATTTGCCACATGGCATCTTAGATGCCACGTGCACGTTCCACATTTCATTACTTGCCATGTAAGCATGTACCTGGCCTCACTGTGACTTGGCGAATTGTCAGGTTCCACACCTTTTTCTCTAACATTAGTGGCAGGCAGGCAGGCAGGCGATGGATTGCAATCTAAAGAACCTGAAGATTTTTGGTTTTTTTTTTTTTTTTTAACAATGACAAGCACTTTTATCAACTCGGACCACTCAATTGTAGGAGGGATGCTATGGAACACTGAACTTTGAGCCCTATCACTTCTGTTCACCTGACGTTCAAGAAAGCTCAGCACCGTTCACTTGGAAACATTCACCCCAGACAAGAAGTTTTGACTGTCTTTTGCAAGAAAACTATGCATTTCATTGAATATAACAACATGCGGTATACATATATGAATCCGCTAGTAATTACACTAGTTGCAACAAAGATATAAACAACGCATTTTAGAATAAAAGAATTACCACTAGGAAGGCCCCAGAAGGGTCATGTGGTCTAAAAGTCCATGCCCTCTATCCTTGCTGCAATGATAATGGTGGTGTAATGATGCTGCTCTAAGCAATTCACAAAACTCTGATCTGTAGGTCAATAGTATCCGATATAGACAGCAAAAAGAAATCCGCAAGACAAAATTGTGCGATAGACAATGGCATGGTTGAAGAGCGTTGTCCGAGCCACTCCTTTGCACTGGTAGCAGGAACCGGTTCAGATCATACCACTGCTTAAGATGCTTGAAGAACAAGGTTCAATTCTAGGGCAGATTTTGCCAACAAACCACCATTCCTGCAGCAAAATCAACAGAGAAGATTCTGAGATATCGATGTGATAGAATAGTGACTGCAGAAAACCACCAGCATTCATGCGTCTGAATTCACAAGTGATACAAAAGAAGAGCAAAGAACTAAACAAACTGACAGCATTACAACTACTCATGTCGATTGGAATGACAGGGATTCCAGGGTGATAAGAGCAGTTTGAAAGCATTTGTGTGGGACAACAATTAGAGTGATCATTGAAAAACATGACATATCAGGTGGAATTTGAACAAGAGCTGCAATATCACAATATAGGCAAACATTTGTACAAGTAAAAGCCCCCATTCCTTTAACTTGGTTAAGGCAGGAAAAGAGGAAGCCAAAGATGAACAGAAAGCACGAAAGAAAGC
The DNA here is from genome assembly GCA_004918865.1 of Caryocar brasiliense. Taxonomy (NCBI): domain Eukaryota; kingdom Viridiplantae; phylum Streptophyta; class Magnoliopsida; order Malpighiales; family Caryocaraceae; genus Caryocar; species Caryocar brasiliense. The sequence goes on along the minus strand of STGP01013926.1, from coordinate 31,250 downwards.
ATAATTGCCTTGTAAGTGCTGGAAGAATTTGCTGGATCTTTTGCAGCTGGACAGAGCATTGGTTGCAGCATTCTAGCCTGCACTCAATGGGTCACAAAAAATTGCCACTCATTAATCAAGAGTGATAGACTTGTGGTGTTGCAGAGACTTACAAACAAGTCCATTCAAATGTTCATTAAAAGCACCTTTGCTCCGCATGAAGATCAACACCTACAGCTCGAGGTGCTGAAATGGTTGAGCGTATTAGAGGGCCAAAGACTGCTACAAGCTTCAGCAGCAATTCCAAAGAAATGTTTGCGTGTCTGCACAATGGCAACAAGCATCAAATTTCTGCGCTTTAAACAGAGTATATAAATCTTGTCTTCAGTTCATCAGGGTGTGACTTGAGGATTGAACACTTGACCTCAAGCCTTGAGGGCAAGCTTAATACCACTGGACTTTTTTTTATGCCTAAAGCATCACACAATAACATATCAGATTTGATGACATTTTTGTGGTTATGCAAGATCAAAATTTATAACCTCTAGCTGCAGAATTTGGGCTGATATTCAGGGGGACTGCAGTGAGATGTTAAAAAATTCCAGGGCCGCATTTAATCGTATTCCTATCATTTAAAAGTTTGGTTAACATCAGCCCATGAAAATTACCTCTCCATCTTGCTATCTAGTAAGCCCACAAGCACAGGAAGCAAGTAAGAAAATAAATCTAAGGTGAGAATCTCCATTTTCTCCATAAGAACGCCGATTACATCTGCTTGCACCTACACCAGGTTCAAAAAGACAACCAGTCACAGGATGTAATCATCAACAACAGAATGACCTACAGAGATGGAGCACTTTCACTAATACCCACAGAATGATCTGGCAGCTTCCTTATGGCATTGATAGCACCTTTAATGTCATTCCGTTCCCAAAAATGTCGAACCACCTGCAAGATCACAGAACTACAATCTTAATAACTTCCACCAGAAAACAAGTGCTGCAAGTAAGCTTTCAGATGTAATCAAGATTCCCCAACATGCAAAAACTCTTCTGTAGAACAAGTAAATACAATGTGTCCTCGTTGCAATAAATAGTATAGGGATGAAGGGGCCACCTTCAAATTTAAAAGGGTTTACTCATCTCAGAAAGCAATAAGCGCGATTGACTATGTTTACCTGTAATTTTGTCAAGCGTGACTTGAGGCCGCTTAAAAATACATCATGACTTTGCATCAGGTCCTCAATAACATCCCTGTCATTAGCAGAGGTAGAGTCCCTTCCAGAAAACTGAGGCTCATCTTTCTGTCATCACCAATAACAGGGAATTAATTTAACTAAAATATTCTAGAAGATTCAAGATCAATGTTTCCTCTTTCTTCTGTGAAATAATAACATAAAAAGAAAAATAGGCAACAAACCAACACAAGTGGTGTTCTATCCATTTCATGTTCAATGTAAGGAGTCTCATAAGTTGCCGCAGAGTGTGTTCTGTTCATTTCAGGTGTGACATAAAGGACCGTGCGAGTCATTAGGGAGGCTGTTCTATCTGTTTGAGGACTGACATGCGGAAGTGGTATTGTAGGCATTTTATCTATTTCAGGCATAACACGATGCACCGTATAACTGGTCAAGGAGGCTGTTCTTTTTGTTTGAGGTATGACATGAGGGGTTGGTATTGTAGGCATCTTATCTGTTTCAGATATAACACAAGTGGTCAAGTTAGTTGCTACACTTGGTGTTCTATGTGTTTCTGGTGTAATAATGCAAGGGGTAAAATTAGATGCTGAAGCAGGTGTTCCATCTGTCTCTTGTATAACACAAGCAGTTGTATTTGATGCTGCGGTTGGCATTTTATCTGTCTCTGGCTTGACATGGATGATCATATTAGTTGTTATGGTGGATGTTCTATCCATTTCAGGTACATAACGAGTATTTGTTGCTTGATCTTCATTGCTTAATCTCTCTCCACGTTCAAACCTCTCAACCAGAGTGCGTGTCCTGCCTGCTACAACTGCAACTGCCAGGAGAAAATAACTTTCTGAACAACTAATCATTTCCATAGGTTTTTGTATTAGAGTATCGCGTGGTAAGTGCTAACAAACCTCCATTGACAATTTTAACAGATTTGATCCCTTTAGTGCCATTAACTGATTCATCACCTGAAAATTAAGACAAAAATTATATCCAGACACTGAAAAGATTACGACCAACCATTAAAAAGGATAAAACAAAATGCAAACAAAAACCACAACTATGTGGCCCGCAGAAGGGATGGAATGACATCTAAGAATAGATTTCTGTTAGATGAGAACTAATGGGAATCAAGCAATTAAATTTGAAGGGAGTTATGCCATGGAGCCAAAGGATTTCTAATGGACCACAAAGAGAGAGCTCAGAAATCTTGGAGTGAAGTACTGATACAAATTGAGAGAGCTGAACTAATATTGTTGGAAAAAGGGGTTTGAAAGGGAAATGGGGTCCAAAATCCTTTTCAAGAGCGAAGGGGGAAAGACAACGAGGAAGGAAAGAGCCATCCAGAGTGAAAATTCAACCATAAGCAACAATACAAGAAAGAAATAACAGTCCCATGAAATAAGAACTTACATTTTCCCTGACTAGAGGGTGTCTCTGGAGAAGAAATTTTTTCAAACTTCTCTGCAACACTCTTGATATTAGAGCTCTTTTCCTCACAAGATTTCCTAGCTCCTTCTGGTTTAACGCCAGGTTGTAAGTCTGGATTTGTTGCACTTTCTTTCTCATTCTCACTTGATGTATTGGTAAAGTTCACAGATCCAAGACCTGTTGAAATCTTCTCAACATCATTCTTGCTATTAGATGGCCTCCGTATATGAGCTGGTCTTAGCAACATGCCAGGTTTGGTCTTTGAAAAAGTGATAGCTTCCTTGTCAGAATTCAAAAAGTTCTTTTCAACTGTACTTTCCCGAGGTACAACAGCAGGCATGACAAAAGACTTGTTATGTACTTCTCCACCAGATTTTGAATTCACCCCCATCACAGGATTTTCCTTCTCTACAGGCTGATTACACCTTTCCTTGGAATCCAATGGGAAAAGCACTTTTGAAGAACTTAGAGACCCAGATCTTTGCAAAGTAACAGGATTTCCACCAGAAGCTTTACACAGAGAAAAAAATAACAAATTAGAGAAAATGTAGATATTACAGAATCAAAAGATAGCCGATGCAGAAGCAGCTCTGCTACCCTGCAACAACAAATATGCAATGTCCATGCCCAAGTTCACAGTATGTGCTTATGACTGTGTATTCCTGATTGAATTTTCTTGCATAACACAAACTGAACACCTTTGTAATCCAGGCCCACAATTTAATCTGGCTTTGTTGGCCAACTCCTATTCAAAAATAGACTGGATACAGGATTGTGAATTTTAGAAGCTTTGAGCCTCAGCTCAGTAATTAAGCAAATATGGTGCCTTTTAGAAAGCTCTAGTGGATAAGAGAGGCAATTCTCTGACAAAGAATAATCAATTGTACTGTATGATAAGTGAAATCTATCCCATCTTTCTGTCTTTTACTGCAGTCACTCTTGGCCATCATGTCTACGTAGACATTCTTTTCTTACCACAAACATGATTAGATGAAAAGTAGTTTAATACCAAGCATCACGTTCAGATAAAATCAAAGCCCCATACAGAAGTTATTGAAGCTGTCAAGGTCTTAAATGTGGATGGTGTGAATAACAAATGCAGTACAAAGTGAAAGCATTGAATAACAGGGACATGAATTTTATTGGTTATACATCAAAAGTAACAACTTACAGTCTACATATATGTTCTTTATATCTTTTGTCTCAAAATCAGGAGATGTAGAACGCAAAGCCGAACTCCTGGATCTGACAACATTCCCTACTTTATCTGAATAAATATGTCCTGAGATATCAAATTTCTCTTCTGTGGAGTCTGTAGAGTTATTTTCTTCATCCACAAAGCCAGATACATATGGCTCAATAAGCTGAAACAAAAAGGCAAAGATTAGCCGTACAGTTAATGCTTACTTGAAGTTTTACAGAGGGGAAAAGAGAAAATAGGGTAAGTCCAGGTTAGAAAGCTACTGATATATCTGCTACCCAAACTCCTACAGAGTTTCGATAGTACGAGCAACCCAAAAGTTTCCCTTCATGAATACAAAGGTCACCAAGTGTTGACCAACCCATATCAACAGAATCATGGCAAATGACTGGTTCCCAAGAATAAACCTACAGTTTGAAAAATAAATTTGGAAGTTATCCCATGAAAGATACAATAAGAAATTTGATGATGACAATAATCCAAACCTTCAAACTATCATCTAATCCACAAAAAAGTGACCTCCCATCAGGATGAAACGTGATTGAGCATACTCCTGTAGCCTGGACAGAGAAATTGTTATTGTTTTAGGGAATAAAAAGAAAGAAGTTAGTAATATGAAGATAAAAAATAATTGAAAGAAGAAACAGAGAGGATTCTAACCATATGTAGCACAGGAGAAAGGCACCAATATGCCAAGTTACAAAGTAAGCTTACTCAACCAAAAAATACAATAGAGCAGAAACTGTGTATGACACAGTGGTTGAGAAAGATAAAAAGCTCAGTTACCTCACATGATATGGTCAATCATGAAATTAAGTTGCAACTTGAAAAAGATTTTCTATCTATTGTTCATTTGCTTTTTTTTCTTTTTCAGATAAGAATATGTACCATTGTTACATACATATATGTCCTTCCAGGGGAAATATAAGCTTCTATGATATTCAAAGGCTAAAAGTAAGCTCTAGCAGTATACCAAATTTCAGTATAAGAACAGATAAACTCAGGTACCTCAGGCCTGGCGGAACCAATCAGTTCAAAGGTTTCCAAGTCCCAAAATTTCACAGTTCTATCTGCTGAACCTGAAATTTATTGCATGATATAAATAAACTAAGACTCAGAGGATTGATGAAATCATAAAGACGTGCTCATTGGAGTTGGCAAAGAAGAAACAAGACATATGAGATGTAGTTATACCAAATAAGGTAAAAGAAAATATGTTTTAAGCAAGTGGGAAAGCAATATGCTTCAATAAAAAGCTGAACAAATATCTTATCATGCTAACAATATAGAAATGGAATGCATAAATGCAAAGAGAGATCATAGGAACTTGCCACATAGAAATAGTGGTCTCACCAGTGGCTAACAGAAACTCCAGCGGGTGGAAATCCAAGGATCTAATCTGTCCCTCATGGAATTTAAAATCATGTAAAAGCTTTCCAGCAGTAAGATCCCACACCTGTTGAAGAGCAGGTGCATTAATGAACAGGTAGAAATAGAAGCTTAATGCACATATTACTGATTATGGGGGATCTGCTCATACCTTTACAACATTATCATATCCACCAGAAACTACCCAGCGACCATCAGGAGTAAATTTGATAGTACTGATGCCTCGGGTGTGACCCTTGTACGTATGAAGGCATCCCTTCTTTCTGACATCCCAGATTTTCAAATTTGTATCCGTGGAACCAGATGCAAAGAACTCACCAAACGGATGAAATTCAACAGCAGTGCAGTTGGACCTATGTCCAGAAAGAGTGCGAACCACTACACTTCAAGTACAATGACAGATAGATTAGCATTTTACTAAGGTACTGCACCACTAATTTCATCCTAAACGAAGTTGATAATTTGATGGCAATCGACAAATAGTAAGATAGGAGGATGACATCTGCGTCTCACTTCAACTGCCCCAAATTTTGAAAAGATGTAGACACAAAATAAGAGATTGACCAAAATCATGACTCCGATTTTGATTATGCAAGTAAAAATGAATCAATTAATGAACCTACTTTTTGCTTCTTCCAAATCCCACAGCTTTATGGCACCAGCAGCAGAACCAGCAAGCACCAAAACTTCTGCTGCATCAAAAGATACAGATTCAACTGGACTCGTGTGACCACACAGGCTCTGCAAATTAAATCAACCACACAATCATTCTTAACTTTTACATCTTGATATCATATTCTCCACTCCGAAAAACATGAACAAATAAAACACATTAGTCTCATAGTGCAATAATAAATGATAGTCAGTTTCTAAATAATAACCAAATAATTATCACCTTGTCCATCCTCAACTACATTTATTGCACTTGATTTCGAACATGGAAGAAATCTTAACACTACAATGCATATATGGAAACATACATCTTAGAAGCTAAAAGATTCTCATCAAGAAAACTTCAAAATGGTCCAAAGAAGATGAGTCAACAGAACTGACCATCAAAGAAGTGGGCTTGCCAATTGCCCAAAGATTGACTTTTTGATCATCTCCGCCGGTAATGAATAGCCTGCAAGCTTTCTTTCCAATACTTAAACAGTTTACATTGGTTGGATGTGCCACAAATTCTTCTGTTATCATTTTGTAGTCAAGAAACTACACAAGAATTCCAAAATACTGGATTTGTTTCTCTTGTTCTGTCCACATTTCCTAAAAAAAGATATATTTTCTTCCTTTCTTAGAACAGAATTAGTAAACTGACATTTTAACTATAATAACTACCAGAAGAAGAGGAAAAAAAAGGAAAGTAACTCAAAGAAAATAGAAATGAAAATCAGTTAAGACTTCAAAACTGATCATTGAAAAACAAGCTTGAACATACAAGCAACAGGACTTAATCTGAGCAGCACGAGAAATATCTGTCCAAAATTGAAAGTTCCAAAAAGACAAGAACATCTTTACCATTCTTAACCTCAATTTAAGCTGCACAAAAAAGAGAAGGAAAAATACTTTTCCAAAATAAGTGATCAAAGCTTGAAGCTTTGCCCAAAACAGGAAAAACCCAGAAACAAAAACCCAAGAAAAATCCCAAAATGAAGATTCAGATAAGCTGAAAAAAATGAAACTGATTCAAGCTCAGCATCACACAAAGAACAAAAACAAAGATGAACCTTCAACAAAAACAAAAGAAGAAGAAGATGATGATGATGATGATGAAGAAAAAACAAAAAAAAAAAAAAGAAAAGGATACGGAGCTTATATCCGCGCTTTGCCATCTCTCTTGCAACTTACTTCACTTCACATCAAAAACAAAAAATTTACAGGAAGAAGAAGAAGAAGAAGAAGATAAGAATTGGATTTCCGATTTGGGTTTTCTCTTGTGAGTGGAATTCCAAATTCCCGCAATAAAAAGATTGAAACTTTATCAAAGATTCAAGCAAGAAAGGAAGAATGGAAGTAAGGGAGAGGAAAATAGAACAGTTGAGAAAAATTTCAGATTTAAATCCAATACTCTGCTAATTTTTCATGCTGTCTTACCATTATGCCCTTCGTTTTTACCCGTTTGTTGTCTGAAATGACACGTCTACCCCGTTAACAACTTTCGAACAACCGTAATAAGGCTTTTCGGACAAATGTAGTAGGGACCTTCTCTGATGGCCTGAAATTTATTTTTCTTTTTTTGGGGAACAAATTTTTTTTTTTTTTTGGGCCGGAGTTTTTGTTTTACAATTTTTGGATTGCACCTGCCGACCGGTGGATGATTAAATTACGGGGGAGATTTTGATTGATGTGGACTTTTCTGGTCATGGAAAATGACTAAATATCAAACTATATATAAGGCGGGGAATATATTGACAGCCAAACAGATTCCTTAAAATATAAGCTTTTTTCTCTGTTTCATTTTCTCAATTTCTTGTACTTTTTTCTGCTGTCATGTTTCTTTCTTTTCTAGGATGATTGAAGATTTTTGGTGTGTTTGTGTTTGCAATGATACAAAACTTGCTTAGAAATTTAGTTACAAGGATTTAGGTTCCATCCATTTGACATTAGGACTTTTGTTGCAAATTGCATTGCAACATTCCCCTCTTAAAGTACAAATTCGGAAATATGATGATCTCTTTTTTTGTAAGTTACATGGACTATAGCTGAACTGGGTCATGGTTGGCAAGTGGATTCTGAAGAGGAAAAAATGTCTGTCTCATGAAAAAACATGTTGGTATAAACATGAGCCCAACTGCTTCCTATGTTTACTGGTTTTATTCCTTTTGTTTATTTTTGGTGCCCACCCCAACTCCATCTTGAAGCATCATTGCAGACGTGGATGCATGATGAAGGATCTTAAAACAATGTGAGTTTGAGACTAATGCTTGTGAATCTATGACAGGCTTTGGGTTCAATTGATTTCAATGTTTCATAGGATCAATAATGAAACTGATTAGTGTAATCAATGTCATAAGAAGCCTGTAAGAATTAGCCAATAATGTGCAGTGGGAAGCAAAATCTCTGCCGATTATGGCATTGAAAAGAAGTGGAAAAGGAGATGCAGTGGAAAGAGATTGGTCAAAAGCTAAAAATTGGGGGAGAGAGTGAACACAAAGCGAAGGCATCATGTCATCGAATACGCATACATAAGAGGGTTCAGAAACCCTTTTTAGCAGTGGTGGTTTGCAGGAAACAATTGGATTCTGAGGCAGTCAGACCCAGCGAGACACATTTTAACAAAAGATCACATTGTCCCCAGTTGGACCACATGTGAACCATAACATTTCTCGGTTTCCCAAGTGCCTGTCACCTTGTGAGGTGAGGCAAATCCAAAAGCTAACAAGACTTGCACCCGAGAGAGAGAGAGAGAGAGAGAGAGAGGATCCTGCAATTCAATCCAGATCTTCGAAGGATCCTAAGCACATATGGTTCTGTGCATCTGTGCAATCATTGTACTGGATAGGTTTACAGTAATCCTGGACTTCCTGCAATAAGTGGTGATGGTTTATCTTTGTAAAGGTGTGATGAAAACCCTTCACTTTCACACTGACCATTTGAGGTATTGGTCACATTGAATGTTGAGCGTGCATACCCAAATCAAACTGAATGCAAAATCCAGTGCTTGTGACTTTTCTTAGAGATTTCATCACCCCAAATCGAGAAAATAATTACCTTGAACCCATTTTAAGCTACTTTTCTTCGACCAAGCAACACAGTGAGCATTATCATAATGTGAAAAAGGAAAACACAATACAAAAGCAAACACATCCCAGGGACCTTCTCAAGCATCAGAAGATTATTCAAGCTATCTGCCTTTTGTCACAAAATTTGTGCACTTCATCATCAATCCAATAAGATTTGGAAAAAGAGATGACAAAAAACATTAGAACCCATGTAACATTCCTTCTTTTTTGTCTGAACTGGTGTGGAGCTTACAGCATTTTGCACCATGTTTTCCAGCAATCTATGCATGTCGGTGGCATTTAATTTAGCTGCTAATTGTCGTCACCTTGGAATCTTTTGTTTGAACACATATTTACAGCTTAAAATAAAGAAAAGTTTGACTGACAAGGAGGCAGCCGACGTCTCAGGCTTGCTCCATATCCTATCCTATATTTTTATTACATTTTTATGAATGAAACAAGTTCACCGAAAACAGCCTTAACCACGACACAACGTGCCGGGAGCGCATCCATAAAAGAGCAGAAAACAAGAAGCATATGCTAACCCTTCATACTAAAGCTGCCAACATAATTAGATCTCCAGCAAAATTATATACAAAGTTTGAGGCATCAAGGTCTTAAATCATTTACATTAGCAAGTAGCATGCACACAAAATAATGATGTTGTTGATTATGATACACCCCTCCTATGCATAGAAGGAACAATGAATAGGTAAGCCCTAGAAAGTTAAAAAAAATATATATATAGTGTGGCTTGATTACTTCCAAATTCCATCAAGATAAGCCTGCACACAAAACATGAATGCTCTGCTACTACCTGACCTGAGTTCTGCTGCTTAGCCTGTGTGTTTTTGCGTGTTTCCAGAATTTAAGTGCCTGAGATCCTGCTCTAAATCATGTGTAGAAGGTCCTGGACAACTTCAGATATCAGTGGCCTGAATTCTGGCTCCCACTGCAGAGAAAAAATGGATATAAGGTCACCTCGCCATTTCAATAAGCTATGCAAAATGCCTTTCACAGTTAATACAAAAGCAACTAGAGTGGTCAATTCAAAGACTTCAGGAGTCCATCTAGATAATGCTTCAAGACCCACGATCCACAATCTCATGAACTTGCAATACAATAACAGAAGATATCCCTAAATAGTTAAAGAATTCATACTTAGAAAGGGAGAGTAACTTGCCTGTACACATTTGGATATTATATCTGCAAAACGAGATAAAGACTTGGCTGTATATGCTCCATTAAGTGACGGGTCAACCATCCTAGATAGTGCATCTATATCGTGAAGCTGAGGAACTGCCCATCTTACTAGAGATTGCTCCCATCGACTACGTGAACTAGATTAGCGTTTCAATGACAGGAAAATATTAGCTTATGTAAGTAATAGATGAATCCATTTCATTTGATCATAAGAATCCATAACTAAATATCAGATTCATAAAAAGAATTTTCTTTCAAGTGATCACTTACCTGTCGAAGGGGTTCCTGCCCGTGAGGAGTTCTAGCATTACAACCCCAAAACTATATACATCACTTTTGCATGTATAAATTCCCAATTCACATTCCGGAGCAATATAACCTCGTTCCGTTAACTGAGAAGAATGTGCAACAATGTCAGTAACAATTAATCACTTAAGAAACTTCCAAGCTAAAAGAGGACATTTCATGAACAAGTGATTGTTATAATTGTGTCTCATCTATTAAAAAACTAGGCATAATTATTACAGAAGCTAAAAGAAAGTTTCAGTCCAAATAGCAAGAAAAGAAAATCCTAGTTGTCTATTGAACACATAATTCCGACCCCAGGAACTATAAAAGTGCCTTATGAGAACTAACACACCAAACAGGAAGTAAGCATTTCTGACATTTAGAGTAATTATACTAGCAAAAGTTCAGACCTAGAACCTTAGACTATAGACCAACTGTTTACCTGATTTCCTGAAACAGATGATTTTAGAGGAGCCAAACCACAGTCTGAGACACGTGCTGCAAACTTCTCATCAAGGAGAATGTTGGCAGATCTGAAATTCCGGTGCTCAATAGGTGGCTCACATACCTCATGCAGATACCTTCCAGGCAAGAAAAAAGGAGAAAGAAGATCAGGATAATTAATGACTAAAAATGGTGTGTGCAACCTCTGTATATAAACATGCAAGCACACAAAGAAGGTCAGGCAACTAACTCTGTCAACAAAATACAACACATTGCAAACTTAAGACCTACAGTTAGAACGCATTTTGACCGAGTGCCAGACTACATGAGTCACAACAAAAGTTTAAGATTTGCTGAGTTGAATCCACTACTTACATTAGAGCTCTAGCAGCTCCTAGTGCCAGTCTGATTCGTTTGTTCCATGAAATTTTTTCATGCATCCCATCATCCACGTGCAGTGCGCAATGAAGGGTTCCATTTGTGCAATACTCATAAACAAGTAGCCGTTGGCCATGCTCATTACAGTAACCCACAAGGTTGACAACATTAGCATGTTGAACTTTAGAGATATCAGAAATAAGTTGAAGGAATTCCTCATCAGTATGTTGCCGGGAAGCTGTAGAGTTTAGTTTCTTGACCGCCAACACCTATTAGAAAATTGCGAAAAAAGAAGACAAAACATAGAAGTCCGCTGTTAGACTATGAATGATTATGTGTAAAGCACAAATTGAAGGCTGGCCATGAGACACAAAGAAGTATGACTCTGCCTTGTACAGTACATTCTATACCTTTCCATTGGGAAGCTCAGCCCTATAAACATTGCCGAGCATGCCCTCTCCAAGAAGATTTTCTTCAGAAAAGCTATTTGTGCATTGCTGAAGTGTTGCAATGGTGAAAACCCTCAAAGAATGCTGGGAGTGCAAACTTAGAGGATATACTTCTGCAGGCTGAGCTGGATTCTCAAAGATATTGTCCATGGGAAAGGATTGAGAAGGTGGTTTTGGTGCCTGCAATGGCCCCACATTTACACCCATGCCCATTGTGTCTACCTTATGATCTGTCTTATGAGTTGAATATGAGGCCATTCTCTTTTGGTTTCTGCCTCCTTCGCTCTCTGGCTTTGGATGTGATCTTATGTTGTCTTGTCCAACTAGATCTGGGAATTTTACAGCTGGCTCTTTCAAAACTACAAAAAACAGCCATTTATCAACACAACTGAAACCTCGAAAGAAGTAAAAAAAAAACAAACTTCAACAAACGTCTGGAATATGAAATAAAGTACCTGTCTCCTTTTTATTATTTCCTTGGACAAAAGAATTGCTAGCAGGCTTCTCTATGCTGCCACCATATGCACCCATATTATTGCTCTTACTATCTCCCTCCAATTTCCTTCTTTTGCGGCATGTTGACACCCAAAGACAGAGTCCTAATACAATAATTAGGACCAACAATGAGGCAGCAATCAAAACAACCTTCGTAGTCATGAAAAACTCCTTCGGCTTTGTATACTTCTTAGAACTTGGTGTTTCTGATGGAGCAGGTCCATGTGCATATTTCCCTGGTTTATCTGAAGATGGCGGTATGGCTATAAATGGAGGAAATGCAAGCAAAGGAGAAGGAGGAGATGGAGGAGGAGAAAGAATGGATGTATTGAATGGATTTCCATCTTTTCTGCAAAGTACAAACCACAGTTAAAAAGGGGAGCACATGGAGAGAATAAATACCAGATAAATCTAGCAATGGCATTGGCATAAGCACACAGAACAATCTGGAGATATTCGAAAGCTGTAAGTAATGCAAATCAAGACAGAATATGAAGTCATTAGCTACACTGTGAGCATAATTTGAAAATTCTTCCCATTTTCAGATGCTATGGATTGACAGTTTACAATTTCTCCCAAGTAAATGCTCTCACAAATTCACCAGTATTGTAAAAATAATTATTGTTACAACCGAAAGGAGACCGCACTATGGCTTCACCTGAAATCAGGAATACTCAACAGTTGCGCAGGTATGGGCCCCGAAAATAGATTGTTCTCTATATTCCTGTGCAGAAAGAAATTGAAAACGTATTAGTTGCTAAAGGCAGCATATTAAATAGACTAGATATGAAATAACTCTCCCTGCGAAGGTGAACTAGAAGGAAAGGAAAAAGAAACCCGATAAAAAACATCAAGAAAAGGAGATATGTTGAAAAAAGAAAAGAGACATAGTAGCTCAGGAGGGTGGCAAGAAAGTTACAGATGCCTAAGTGGAAGATTTTCAAGTACATCAAGGGTGCCAGCAAGTTTATTGTTCTGCAAATATCTGCAAAACAAAACAATATGCATCTCGCCATAAATTTGGATGCATGGGAAATTTAGTCGCCATTAATATACTTTCAGATCCTTACAATAAGTTAAGAGATGACAAATTTCCCATTGAGGGGGGCAGCAGACCACTCAAATCATTATCTGAAAGATCCCTGCAACATTCCATATGATTGCTAACAGAATCTAAGGTTTTCAAAAACAAATAAAGTAGAATAACTATGTGATGAACTGAAACAGCATACAAGTTTGTCAAAAAAGTCATTTGTAGAAAGGCATCTGGTATTTCTCCACTTAATTGATTATTGTTCAATGACCTGAAAAGAATAAAAAGCTGAATTTCCAATAAAGAAAAGGATTGTAAAAGAATTAAGTATTATGGGGTATGGGAGAACTAAGGCAGAAGGTTTTGATTTAGCGTACAACTGTAGCAATTGAGTTAATGAGGACAAAGTATCTGGGATGCTTCCAGTGAACTCATTGCCAGCAAGAGAGCTGAAACAAGGAAAAAGAAGTCACAGAACTAAATAAGAGAAACATGAATGTAATAAGTGGAGAAGAAACATTCTTGAATCCATTCACTAGCAATAGCTTTCTCCGATCATTTGTTAAACTACCAATACAAGCAACTTGAGGTTTACATACAGGATCTTGATAGTAAGTGGTAAGTTAGATGGAACGGCTCCTCCAATACGATTGTTACTGAGATCTCTGCATCAGCACATGCCAAAATAAAACACATTATATTCAGGTGAAGAACTTTAAGAACTTCCATTGTAGAAGACAATAACACATGTGACACATTACTAGGCAGCCACCCGAGCTACTTAATCAAAAACAATAACGCTCAAAATCATCCCATATTATTTCAATTGCTGGCCGCTGAAGATCAACTAGTTCAGCCAATATTAGGCCTGCCAATTTGATTGGAATTCCATGCACATGACTAGTAAATAGGCAATAATCCAACTTACATTTCTATGATAGATGACAACAGCCCCAAGTAATCGGTCAACGTTCCTACCAAATTCGTGCCATTTAGATTTCTGTAAATATAGAATTCATTTAAATGACAAAAATTGTTGTCAAACAAAGATGAAAACAGACCAACAAACAAGCAAACAAGAAAAGAGAAGGTGCATACATTGCTGTTATGTTGGAGAAGACACAACTGACCCCTTCCCATTCCTCTCCACAGGGGTCTCCTCCAATTGGCTGCCATCCTCTCAAAGGTGGGAAGTTCAGAGAAAGACACAAGCTATTCATTGCCAAAACTGCCAAGCACCAACATGAGTAATGAGACTTACCATTGTTTTTCTTTGCAATTATAAAGACCAAGAATGTTTTATGATTCGACTATGGGAGACATGTTTGGAAATGAACCCACAGAAGGGTTTAAGGAACAAGAAAAAAAGTTCGAAGCTTTACCATCCCGAGGGTCAGTCAAAGAAGCAGAAAACGACGCCGTGAAAGCCACCACGACCAAAGCAAAGAACACTCCGAGCTTCACAAACCCCATTCTGAACACCTGAAAGACCCAGACTCCCTCTTTCCTTGAGTATTTTCTCACCAAACAAACAGACCCCAGCAAAAAAAAGGCAAGAACTTTGTTCCGCAAACAGCAAGAAAGAACAAGAAAAAGTCGAGAGCTTTGTCAAGAGAACCTGTTCTGCAGCGACAGAGGCGAAAAGGGAAAGCGAATCGGAGATGGGTTTAGAATGTTTTTGGCAATTAATACAAGATTTCCCTGAAAAACAAAAATCTTTGGATTGGACAGA
>STGP01013859.1:2177-20356 GCA_004918865.1 Caryocar brasiliense | reverse complement strand
GTCTATCTCAACTCAATTTCGACCAAAAATGATCCCCTGATCACTCTCTGGGAAAATGCTAAACAACAGGTAAATACTAACTCCAATTATTACATGCTTCTAGACTTAGTTTTATCTAAACTGTTTACCAAATTCACCTTCTGATATGCTTCTTCACAATTAGATGCTGAGAGAAGTCAAGAGTTGGCCATATGATTTTGTTCAGTCGGAAGATTTTCCTTCTCTGAATCAACGAGGAAGTGTTGCGGGTCAAATACTAGTTCGTGACAAGTAACGAGACATCTGTATCCGGTGAATTAGGTCTAAATGAAATCAACTAAATCCCATTTGTGAAATGATTAATTTTATTTTGTCTTTTGGTTTTAGATACATTAATCAGAGGTTAATGAGGGCAAACTATGCTTATGTGGGCTTGGCAGCACCGGGAGATGTTGGCTCATGGCAAAGAGAAGCCAAGGTTGTTTTACAGTACTTCTAAAGCAATTTAATTAGTTAGTTGATAAATCATTTTTTTTTTTATTTTTTTCTAATCTGGTTGATCTTTTAATAGGGTTATCAATTCTGGACTAGAGCAAATGGGGAAGGTTATTTCTTAATTGAAAATGTTCGAGCAGGGAACTATAATTTATATGCTTGGGTTCCTGGAATTATTGGCGATTACAAATATCACACCCAAGTTACCATCGAACCAGGTACTTGTGTTCTTGCTAAGTCAAAGTCATAATTTCATCGTTCTTTCAACATGTGTATTCAAACTTGTTTGATTCATTCTCTTTTTTATTTTCTTTCAACATGTGCATCCAAACTTGTTTGATTCATTCTCTTTTTTATTTATAATTTCGTTGACATGCAGGACGTGAAATCAAATTAGGTGCCCTTGTGTACGAGCCACCAAGAAATGGTCCAACAATCTGGGAGATTGGCATCCCTGACCGCAGGCCCGCCGAGTTCTATGTGCCAGAAGCCTCCCCGGGGCTCGTGAACAAATTGTACGCGAGCCATCCAACAGACAAGTGAGCCCTCTTGTCAAATCATTCGTGATATGTTGACACATTCGAGCCGTAATTAATTGGAAATTACAATCTCTTAAACACGGTTGTTTGGTGGATGTAGATTCAGGCAATACGGATTATGGGATAGGTACACCGATTTGTATCCAAATCACGATCTCGTTTACACAATTGGCACTAGTGATTATCGCAGAGATTGGTTCTTCGCTCATGTTCCGAGGTATTTCTTTCACATTTCTTGTGCTTTTATCCTATCTAAGCAAGACTAGTTAATTCTTCTGGCATCATGTAGATTGAGTGACGGCCAGCATTAATGTCTTATATGTAATTGGAGATTATAATACATAAATATATACTGTAATACTCTGCAGGAAGTCAAATGAGACATATGGACCGACAACATGGCAGATTGTATTTGACCTCAAAAACATGAAACAAACTGGAAAATACACCCTCCAATTGGCCTTGGCATCGGCAAACGCAGCCGAATTACAGGTACGCACAACACTTTTCGCTCCAATTGTCTGCTGAAATTAAGCTAATAATCTTAATGAGTGCCTAATGCCCAATTAGCCAGTGAAATGATTTGCTAATGAAGATGTTCAATTTATGTGCTTCGAAGGTTCGGCTCAATAACCCGAGTGCCAATCCACCCCAATTCTCTACGGGGCTAATAGGCAGAGACAATGCCATTGCAAGGCATGGAAATCATGGGCTCTACTGGCTGTACAGCATTCAAGTGCCAGGACATTTACTTTTGAAGAGAAGAAACACAATTTATCTGACACAGTCGAGAAGCTCAGGCCCATTCCGTGGCATCATGTACGATTATATTCGATTTGAAGGGCCTCCAGAAACTCTTTCGATGACGGAATGATTAATTATCTTGCCAAGTAGCAAAGTGCGTGCAAAAGATTTCATCCACAAATGCGGATTCCATTTTCTAGAATTTTGGAGAATTGCAAATGTACATCTACATACAAATGAACAAATACGAAGAATAGGTCAATGTACAAAATGAAGAATATACCAAGTCACCCTAGCAGTTCCATACACAAGTTGTAATGATTGAAAGAAATTATCGCACCAACTTAATATGCGATTTGATGAAATATTTTTGTAAAAAAAATTAATAATTTCACATCTTCATCTTCATAAATCATATTTATTACAAATTTAAAAATGGGCCAAACGAGAAAACAGGGTGGCCTTCCTTGGGCATTAAAAGAGGCAGTCATCTCCTCCTTCCAAAAGGAGGCCACATCTTCTTTTCTTGGTTGGAGATACTTGGAAGCCATGATTGAGTTCATGTGCTCCCCTTCCATTAGTTTAATTTATTTTCCCAGCCGAATTAACAATTTAACGTCACCACAGAAAAAAAGTGGCTTTTAAAAGTGGGGGGACGATGTGACTCATCGAAGCGATACTGTCCATTGTTTGGCTAATGTAGTTTAACTGGGAGATGTTGATAAGAACCCCCTTTTCATTGGACTAGTAACATATTGATTTGTCGATGACTGACACCTGGACCAGCTCGGAACAGGAAGCAGACTAACTGCATAAATCTAATACTATCTAATTGATCTTGAATTTGAAGTTTCCTTAATTAAAGGCCCTGATAAACCCGAATCTTATTGGTCCAAGAAATCCCATTCACATGGGCATTAGCCAATGGCCAACCAAGTTGTATCTGGGGACAATCGCTTTCTGGTATATTTAAAGTGATGTCCACGTCAAGATGTCCATGGGTAGATTATATGTTGCTTTCCTATTGGAAGTTATGTTTCCTTGGCCAGAAATTAAATGATCACAGGCTTGTGAATCACTGTACGGATTCTTTGACATTGGCTAAGATCGGTAAGAGCGTGCCGGATTTCACCTCGGGTGGCGGATGGCAATTTTTTAAGTTCTCCACATTTGTGTCAGTCAATTTTATTTTCGACACACGCTACAAAGACCTGAAATCGCTAACGCTTGTATCCATATATGCACGGAGTGCATAGGTAGCATTCGATACACCAGATAGGATTGAATAGGATATAGAACTCTTAATATTAATCTCAAATTTAATAAGTAAAAATATAGAACAAAGATGGATGGAAGAGTATTAAATAAAATTATAGGATAAGATATAAAATTAAAATTTAAAATAATAATACTCCTTTCACTATTATCATTCCTACCTCTACTCCCTCTGTACCACCACCTCTACAGTCGCTCCCGTTGAGCACCACCCCCCATCTTCTCCGCCACCACGACCCACACCGCCACCGCCACCAGCACCACCACCCTCTTCCCCCACCATCCCCATCACCATCACCACTAACCAAAACTTTGTAGCATGATTTTTGTTCTAAGATTAAAACAAAAACTGATGTGCCATTTGAAATATAACTAAATTTTTTGTCACCAATGTTGAACGTTATACATGACATTTTGCTGCAATGTTAATTGTATAGAAGAAAATAGCAAAAGTGTTAGTGCTTTTAACATAATTTGATTGCTTTTGTAGAATTTATAGTAGTATGCCTTGTTCAAGAATTTACAACAAATCAAAAATTAAATAACCAGAAGTTCATACATTTACAGTATGACTATTTGACCACTTGTCTTTGTAATAGTCTCTACCGCTTCTTTTGTTGCAGTCTCGACCGTTTGCGGTCTTAACGGTTTCATCTTCGCAGTAGTCTCCACCGATTTTCTATATGGTAGTCTTGACTCTTGTGCTTTTCTCTGCAATGACCGATTATTGAAGCAATGAGTTTCTCTTCGTCTTTAAAGCTCAACAATTTACTGGTGATCTTTGAATAGTAAACTGTTGATATGACAGATAGTCTTCTTCAGCCTTCTGGACTCACAGTTGTGGACTGCTATGTTTCTAGGCGATAACCTATCTCATATGAGGAAGATGTATGATCGATCTACTATATTCATCGGAGGAAAAAATGAAGGGGACAAGTGAAGTATAGAAGGAAAATACTTGTCCTTAAAGGGAACAAGTAAACTTGTCTAAGAAACTAGTCCAAGTTCTTCATTTATCAAAATATGTATTTATACATAAAATAAAATATGTGCATCCATCCATCATTTTAAGCATTGCATAAATAAAGCATATCATGCTAAAAATAGCTAACAACAAAAAATGCTTTAAAATTCTTTCTAAGCATTAGAGGATGCTACCTCATATGAAAGTGTATGGCTTTTATTTGTTCTATAGATGGGATAGTGGCTCTCATAGAGAGCACAGCAAGCCAAGCATAATGGAAGTAGATAATTTAGAGGAGTGTAAAGGAGAATCATATTCTGTCACAGCAATATCCTTTTTGTTGATCTATTTGTACAAACAAAAGTTAAATGCGATTAGAGAAAATGAGTTATCAACCAATTATTGATTCCCCTAGCTAGAAGTAAGACAGTGAAGCACCAAAAGACTGACGAAAAGATATTAAACAGTAAGTTGCAGCCCAAAGTTAGGTTTTGTAAAGGGCAAAAGACTGAAGTCTTGTTGTGACCAAGATAAAAAGAAAAAGAAGTTCCAACCTGGAAACGGTGCTAAAACCAAGAAAGAGTATGGGTTTTTGGCAATTTTGGACTTTCATTGATTTGTTTTCTTTTTACCGTATTTGGAAACTTTAATGAAAAGAATGAATGAACCAAAGCCCTCCTCTCTCTCTCTCTAACCTCGGAAATTTCTAACTTTGTCCGACACTTTGGAGATAATCCCAAATTTTTTTGGTTGCACTGACCAACAGCAAAATCGAGTCCTTTTAGAGGGACTTAACTTGGCTGATTTCATCAAAATCAGAATTCAGTACATGGGAAATGCAAGATGTACATTATTGGGGTTAAAAAGGAAAGTATACAGGCAAATAAGTTTTCATCCCAAATAATAAAAAATATATATAGTGAATACGATCGGGAATAAATTTTTAATTTAATTTATTAAACATATATTTTAATTACCTAATAATGTTATTAAATATTATAAATTATAATATTAATTTATATATCTTATTACAACCATACGTGTTAATAATTTATACAGAGGACCGCACTTATATAAATAAAAAATTTAATATAATTCAGAATATTCATTTAGTAACAGCAAGTTTCACTTTCACATCATCACAAACAAAAAAGGCTTATTTTTGCTTAATTATAAAGCTCTTGATAAGCATCCGAACCACCACCTAATTTATTACCTGAGATATTCCTTTGGTTCAACCCAAGTAGGCTTGTTCTCTTTCCTCCAAATTTCCTTTTGTCTTAAGCTAAGTACAATGTTTGGTTTATTTACCAAGATTCCACTTGATTAATTTGTTTGTGTATGTTGCTGATGAAACCCTAGAACATCTAGGCCTGAAGAGATGGGGAGAGGGAAGATTGCGATTCAAAGGATTGATAATGCTACGAGCAGGCAAGTAACTTTCTCGAAACGAAGAAAGGGATTGATTAAAAAGGCAAAAGAGCTAGCGATTCTTTGTGATGCAGAAGTTGGACTTGTCATCTTTTCTAGCACTGGAAAGCTCTATGAATTTGCAAATACCAGGTTTGACATCATCTTTCTCGGTATATATGTGTATGAATGATGGTCTTTATTAATGAGCATGTGCTATATTATTTCTCTGCTTTCTGCTTCTACAGCTAGCATTATTTTCAAGAAAAAATTAAGAATTTTGAGCATTTGTTGCTTTTTTTCTCTGAAATTTTTTTCTTTGCATCAAAATATTCACTTCAATGTCTTCCAGTCAATCAGAAAAACCAATCAAATATTCTGTTTTATTTATAGACACTAGGCATATGGAAACCGATTTTGCTTACAATACAAGTGTAATTTTGTGACTGGTAGTTCTAATAATATGAACTAGACAGGCATAACAATAATCATTTGTGTCATTTCAGGCAATCTTTCTGTCTTCTTGTTGATCATGAGAGTGGAAGTATAAAATATGTAATAATAGTGAAGAGAGGCAGTGTTTAAAGGGAAGTTTCAGTTTTTTCTCACTCACGTAAAACTTAAACCAGCTTTGAGCATTAGACTATAATGGAAAAGCTGTTTTGTTCAATGTCATGCGGTTACTCAGTCCGATCGTTAGATGCCTATGGTATGGGTTAAATTTGCACAAAGTTGCAGTGTCAATAGGAAGAGTTGGAAAATCCCTGTCACTGTTTGTCCCACATATGGATTCGTTACCATCTTTTGATGAGACTAGTTAGTCACCACAGGACAGTATAAGTGAGATCCTATTATACTCTAGATGTCTACTTTTCTTCTTGTTTTTTGTTGGTGCTTCTCTTGGTATTGACATCATTATGTATTTCAGGAGAAACTCAAATCTAAGTACGCAGTGACGAATGTTAGTGATATAAAGATTATTAGAGTTCAAATGTTAGCTTATCAAATAGAGTTGAATTCATTATGTTTCCTCGACTCAAATGATTACAATAATGAACTTAATGCATATGCATATACAGAAATAATATGGTAAACCTTTCTCATCTATCATCCTATCAACATTTGATTAAACATTAATCACATCTTCATCTTGTACACTGAACAATGGCCTTATTCAACATAAAAATTCACTGAGTTGGTATTCATTAGGTTGATATGAGGGGCATGGCTAACAGAATATCATATAACATAGACTCACTTAAGTTCACATCCACACAAAGTCGAGACTACCATCATTTTATTATTTTCTTAAAGATTGTGCACTCCTTTTAAAGGTCAAATCCTAAATTAAGCCAAAAAATTGAAAAAAAAAAAAACAAATTCCTACAATTAATTCTATCTATATTCTATCTTTTCTAAACTGAGTTGAAACCCCAAACTAAATACTAAAAAGAATTCTATTTTTCACTAGATAGGAATTTGAAATCTCCAACAGTCTAGTGTTTCTGGGCTAAGTATATAAAAACAATCAACATTAGGTAAAGGATGATTTACACAAAACAGTTGAAGGCGTAAATGAGGGACTAGTGAAAATTTTAAAGAGGAGACTATTAGTTTTAGTGGATTATGGTCAAGAAAGAAGGAGGAGAAAGAAATGGCAATGGATATAATTCTACAAAGAGATATGGATGAAGCAGATAATTGTTTGTAGTCCATTAGGTCTTGTAAAAAACATGTTTAGGTCAATAAAAGAATGTACGTATGTTCAAGCAGCCATCATAGCCAATTACTCTTTACTAAGGTTTTCGGAAACACAACATTGACTTTGTGATTCATGTGACGAAAAGATTTGTTGAGTGGCTAAGTAGGTGCTAGATTTCTTGCCAAACCACAGATAAAAGGAATATATAGGATATTCTTCACTGTTGACAAAATCAGGAAGGCGGTAATGAAATGAGAAATATAGTATGGAATGGAGATGTTTTTACTTTTACGAGTGATGTAATAGAATAGACTGGGTTGTGAGCACGTAACATTGGCTTAAAACTTGAATTGAAGAGCTCAATTAGACATAAGAATTCCCATTGACGCACAAAGGAAAATTCTAATTTGTAAAATAGTCGATGTTTCCGATAAGCTGCAACCTATTCCTTATACACGAGCGGGCCATAATAAAAGCATCCTTTTATTGGCAAATAGTCCATCATCTAACCTAACCGTCTCCTTTCGACTGAACTTTCTTGTTTTGTTCTGATCTTTCTATTTGTTTACTTACATGGCAAGAGATCACATTAGGCTATTTACCAACAACTTTCCGGTATCCCATGGCTTTAAGAATTTTTAGCATTCAAACCATTGGAGTATCTCATCACAAACTTGCCTAACTTTTCCTTCTTTCTCATGTCGATGCCCCAATTAAGGAATCATGGAAGTTCACATTCTTCTACGGTATAGGCCCTTCGCTTTCCTCTAGTTTCTCTGTCGCCCGTAGTATTTGGATGCAACTTTCTGCGTTCTTATAGTGTGTTTGGACAAGATTATACTCACCTTTTACTCGTATTCTAGAAAGATGATCATGTCAGTTAAGAGTGCAAATAAAGTTCCTCAAGAAATTGAAGTCTCGAGATTAACGTTTCAAGATAGAGAATAGAGGCACAATTTTTAGGTTTAGAGAGATACATTACAGTGCATTGTTTCTTATATAAATATGGTAGAGATCTTCGTTCAAGGTCATTTTAGTATGTAATTATAGAGTTAATCAAATAAATAGTGAAAAATTCAGAGAATTATAACATTAAAGATAATTGAATTAGAAGATTTGAAAGTCTAATCTCTTAATTTTTCTTAATAAATTTAATTACTATTTATATATCTTTTAAGACACGTGACATTATCTAATTTAATCTTATTTACCATAAATATGTATCATCATTCTACTTCATTTCTAGCATTTATAAATACCACTTTTAATTTATTTTGAAAGAGAATTTTTTACTTATTTATCACTCGAGAAACTAATTAAGAATTTATCTCACTAAACTTTACTCTTTTTCTCTTTCTAAACCCCATCTACACTCCATCTAGGTAGTCCTTAATTACTTATTCAATACATATATTAGTTTTCTTTCACTCATCATCATGTACTTTATTTGTTAACACCTACTTACTCTTCTTTTTTTCTTTTTTTTTTCTACTATCATCTCCTCCTGCTAAACTTGACTCACAATGTAACCTCCTTCATTCTTTTAAGTACTCTCAACTGTTTTTTGCATTTTCACCAACCAACCAAATCCTCTTCATAAAATCAAACTATTAATACACTAATGGAATTTCTAACCTAATCCACCATTAGAAAGTTTATCAAACAACCTTTCTGTTTCATCTAAAAGTGCAGCCCAAAATGTTTTGGCAATGCATATACCCTTTGGCTATTTGTGCAAGGAAAATTTGAAAACTTTGATCAATTCAAACATTATCTTTGTTCCATTGAATAAACACACTTGTTAAGCTCTTAACTGCTCATTAGGGTATAGGAACAATGCAGAAATGACCTATTGCAAAAAGCACATACATCACGAAGAGCATAACCTTTTTGCATGAGTACCAAAATGGTGCTTATGTGCCATGACACGCAGTGAAAAACACCTATAACTAAAGTCTTAGCCTAATATGCAGTTCTCTTTCTTTTTCAGTATTGTCGTCCTTCCTACAATCCAATTTAATTCAATTTGGTCAAATTTTACTCAGAGCTCATGTTACAACTAAATAAAAAAACTCAAGCAAACAAAGTAGTAAAATTAATTAAGGAATTGGATTGACCCAATTCTTTGGTTTTTTTTTTATATATTCTTTAAGATTTTTTAATACGACATAAATAAGAAAAATGAACATTAATTTTTAACGGCACATAAATTTTATGTGCATCCTTATATATTATTCAATTTATCATAAACGTATAATTGGTTTAAATTTTTATCTACTTCCTGTGCAAATAATTAATGTTTTTTTGTCATTAAAGAAACATTTGATCATTTAAAACATTTCAATATAATTCTCCTTAATTCTTATATTTAATCATTAACCCATGACTCTCTATGTATTCGGTCCCTGACTCTCTAAGTATGTTTAGCACACAGATTTTGACTATTAATGCTTTGTAAGGGAACTTCTTGTAACTATCAATCAAAAACCAACAAATCAAACAAACTCTTTTCTATTATTACTCTCTCTATTATTCGGATGGTGTCATTGTCCGAACCCATTTCGAGAACACTGAATTCGGATGCTGTTGCACAACAAAAATTAACAAAGCCCTATGGGGGCCTTGAGGTCCAATGCACATGGACGTCGCTTTTTGACATGCAGAAATTGGAAAATATTAATCCTGATGGTCTAGCACAACAAAGGACTAATGGGCCTCAGGTCGAATGTCCATTGAAGTGGTTTTCACAATCTAGCGAGTTCACAGCATTCTAAAGAGATGAACACAAGTATAGAGTCACCTTGATAGCGATTCAGTACCTTCGTTTGAAGATAACAGGCATACATCAGGCATCAGTTGCTAAGAACAGAGATAATGTTCTGACATCTAGTAATAAGATATTTTAAAGCCAGTAACCGCTAATGAGATATAGACGTGCAGTTCTTTGTGAATTTTTCAGAATCAATGGTCAAGAGCTTTTCCTATTGTGCAGATGACTCTACAACATCTTAGATCTAACCAATCATGAAACTAGAGCACAAGTCATGGCAAAGTTTTATGAACATTTCTCAATTGCATTATGTATTTTTCTCTTGGTATGGAGGATAGCAATTACTGTCTCCCAACTGGATTTTTTCACTTCATTCTTTAGTTGAAAGCATTTTACTAGATTGTCTGCAGGTATAAAACCCATATCAAAAGAGGAACAAATACATAAATATATGGAATTAACAAGTACATCACGTAATTAAGTAAATTCTTTATAGCAACTGTTACTTTCTCGATGTTGCAACAATCTTATATGAGTCTTCTAATTTTATTAACTTTTATAACTACACTTGATCTGGTTGGTTGAAAACCTGACTTTTCTAATGTTACCATCAGCGTGAAATCAGCTATTGAGCGCTATAACAAAGCAAAGGAGGAACGTCAACAACAGCTGAATCCAACATCAGACGTCAAGGTACTCTGTCAGCTTCCATTCTCGTTCCCTGCAATTTTTTGACAATAAAAAATCGCATATGTTAAGAAAGCTGTAGCTGGTGGGGAGTAATCTCACTAGTAAGACAGTATTTGCCTCAATCAAGCTGCGTTTGTTTCTTTGTTTGTCTTCGCTAAGCAAAACTTCTAGCGTGTATAATGTGTACATAACATGATTTTCTATAAAACAAAATTCATCCGTAGCAGAAAAATAGCATACTTCATTAAGTTTATGAAAAATATGAAAACACAAAAAAGGACAGATTTGAAAATTTAAAACTTTCAAGGATGATTTTAGACAAGTTTCCCAACTTGGAGGACTAAGTTGCAGTTTGCAAATAAAGAAATAGAATACTGTAACAGTGGAACACAAAATTTAGACAGTACTGTGAACAGATCATAAATGAAATATTATATGCGTAAATTGACACATCTCAAGGCAACATGATAGCACTAATTGCTTTGACACAAAAAGGGGCTAAATAGCATATGTAATCATAGGAGATGAAGAATGCACCACCATTTGTCACCTATAATTGCTTGTTTGATTAGTTTATTGTAGGGATCTTAGCTCAATAACCACCTAGTTGTAGATTTAATATAATGAGTAGTGATGGATTTAAGAAATTAAACTCTATTTTATAGAATGCCCTTAGGGAGATGTGAAATGGTAAGCTCGGAATAAGACACGTTAAGAGACCCAACTTCTTAATCTTTCTCAAAAAAACTAGTCACCATCCACGTGTCTTCTAAACTGCGTGGCACCTCTCGATTGGACCTTTCCCACTAGAGACACATGTTAGCCAGTCACACAAATTTGCGATACGTTTTACTATCTCAGTGCACTACTAACATCTATAAATACCTTTTTAATCTACCTTTGAAAGGACATTTTTATCTCTTTATCACCCAAGCAATTAATTAAGAGCTTCTCTCTACATCAATTTTCTCTCACACTTCTTCAACACCTACTTACCACACACTAATAGGTACGCTTGCCTTATGAACTAACATTTCCTCACCCATCATTATGTGCATTGTTTTGCTAAAGACTGCCTGCTCTCCTCCTTTCATTCTCCTAACTGTCATTTCTACTCAAAAATGTTAGTAGCTCACAACGCAACTTCTCTTGTCCCTTAAGTATCCCTTAAGTATTCTCGCATCTACATTTATTTTATTAGTCTGAGACACCAATAACATCACAACTCATCAGAAAAATTGCTAGTTTAAATCGGATGTAAAGATTCTAAGAGCTCAGTGTCCTTATGTGGGCAATGCGGAGTTTTAAAAGAAAAGTGAGTCTATGTGAAATAAGTAATCCTGACAAATCATACTGGGTCAATTTTAGAAACAGCAACATATAAGCAAGAAAGCATCATAAAGAACCACAATCATAAATAAATAGGCGTCCTTTGTAAATGAGCCCAAACAGAATGAGAAAAGGTAGCAAGTTTTTTGTAGTGTTTGATTCCTGAATCTGTAGCAAAATCACTTACTGAAATGAAAAGGCAGCATGCTCATTAATTGTATTGATGCACAAAATTATAAGTACTTGTAACTAAATCTACCAATATAACAATAAACGGAAGTAACTAAGACAAATTCCTCAAACCTTGTTTAAAACACATTGATTGAGATGGCACATCCGACTGTTTTATAATGCAGCTACATTTGTTTGGAATTTCAATACAGCTAGCAGTCAGGTATGCACCTCCAAAAGCTTGGGGTGCAAATCCATGTTTATAGTCTGTTATAATCTTGTTCGTGCATATAAAAAATGCAGACCCCTATACAGATGCACATGCAGACACAAATGACAAATCTTACACATTAGCTAACACTTCATATATATCATTTTACTTTTCAGTTTTGGCAAAGGGAGGCAGCAATCTTAAGGCAACAACTGCACAACTTGCAAGAGAACCACCGGTATGAACTTTCTGCTTGCAGTTAATGTCATGTAGATCTGAGCAAAGACAACGTGAAAAGTTAAAATAATCACAAAATAATTCTTGCCATGCTTGCAGTCTGAAGTTAGGTTTTGAAAATAATTAGTATGTGAAAGATATGATAACATGAATCAAACATGAATATGCATAATAGAACCTCAAAATACTGAAATCATCGCTTGTCTATCGCTGAAGCTGACAAATTCTTTGAAATATTCACAGACCAGTATAAAAAAACCATATTTCAGTCAACTGCTACCACACAGTCTTAGGCATTATTTAATGGATCTATACCAACTAAAAGTAATTGCTATTGAATGGCAAGAGAAATTACACATATATAGCAAAGATATGATGTTACTTAATAGAGATACAAGGGCATACATATAAGGCAAAATAATTAAATAATATTCTGACATGACAGGCAATTGATGGGGGAACAACTTTATGGTTTGAGTGTCAAAGACCTACAAAACTTGGAAAACCAATTGGAAGTGAGTTTGCGAGGTGTTCGCATGAAAAAGGTTAGAATCCTTCACAATTCAGCTAATATGTTATATAGTCTAATATCAGCTGTTAAGCACAACCATAGTGTAATGTTTCATTTCTGCAGGATAAAATTTTAACTGATGAGATACAAGAGCTAAACCAAAAGGTCTCACCAAACAACTTCTGGGTCCTTCTTATAGTTTTTGATCTAGTTATTAAGTCATGACACTACTTTTGGTTTTAATTACAGGGAAACCTCATTTATCAGGAAAATGTAGAACTTTACAAGAAGGTAAACCTAATCCGACAAGAAAACATGGAACTGTACAAGAAGGTATGGTGATTTAATCACACACACAGTGGCAACGTGCCTAAGAAGCTAATCTCCGCCCACCCCCAACCAAGAAACATCTCTCAAACTATAGATCATGAAACTAAAAGCTATGCCATCTTTTTCCTTTCAGATTTATGCAACAAGGAATGAGAATGCAACAACTGGAAATTCCTTCATTCCGTATGGTTTGAGCAGCGGAGACAACTCCCATGTTACCATCCATCTACAGCTGAGCCAGCCTGAGCAGCAAAATTATGATTCATCACCCAGAACACCAAAATAAAGGTAAAAAATAATTTCTTTGCATCCTTCACCGCAGACAATGCCATAATACAACCTCAATTTGATCAGAACTATATTTGATGATACTACAGCAGACTACTCTGCACTGAAGCATGCAAAGAGACAAGGCAAGTGTTAATCCTTCCTAAGCAAAATACCCAGGAATAGAAGAATAAGCCCCTTGGAGTGAGTGGGTCTAAAAAAATAAATCAGTATGATGACTAATCTGACATTGTCTTTGCCATCACCAATATATTCAGTTGCAATTATCAATGAATCAAAATATCTTTGTAAAGTAGCATGTTGGAGACAAGAATATGAAATATTGTGTGCACATATAAATTTGATTATCAAAAATATTAATATCTATGTAAAGTTGCATGTCTAGGAATTTTAAAACATATTTTGTGCACGTATTTTCCTAAATAATTGAAAAGAGAATCTTAAGATAAAAATGAAATTCAAAAGTCATTCTTCTTGTTTGAAAGATAAATAAAGAAAAAGACAAAAGAAGCTTTGAGAGTACGACTACATAATATTCTCACAGCATCCTACATTGAAACGGTTATTTGACAAAGCTCCCCATGAACGCAAACTTTAATGTCTAAAAATATTTTTAAGGAATAGCATTGAGTTTTGTAGTAGGTTGGAAACTATAACGCCTGATTCATGCTGCTTCTACTTCGTTACTCGGCAATTTTATGGACGTGAAAGGTTTTTCTTTTTCTTTTTTTCTCAATGTCATAATAGGCTAGGTATTTTGTGTTTTGTTCTATTAACAAAAGTACTGAAATGGGTGACTGAAGTACTCTGGGACAACTAGAAAATATATGCTACAAACCAATGTAAAATTTATTACAAAAGAGAATTGTGGTGTTCCTTTAGTATTAAAGCTACTGAGAGAACCTTAATTTAACTTTAACATTAAAATTAAAACACTCATTGCAGATAATTTGTAAGATAACCAACGAAAACAGAAGATTTCTCTACCAATACAAACTGACAGTCGGAAGTTGCATACAATCGAGCAGTTCCATCAATATAGCTTGATTGTGCTGCAGCAAATACAAGACGACACCTAAAAATTGTGACCAAGGACCTTCCAAAACCTATGCTATTGAACTTAGAGCCACTTATACAAGCTGACATCCATATAAGAAGTTTCAAAGGTGTTAACTGCAAAACTTAAAGGGCAACCAATGTCTTAATTGCTTCATCTTTTCTTTTAACTTCTTTTCTTTGCATAGGATGTCCATGCTAATGTCTACCAACAAATACATTTTTGCAGTTCTTCTCTGTTTTAAATATAACTTCGGTAAAATCACAGCAATCCATGTATTCCATGTATTCCATCTTCTGCCCGTCTTACCCCCCACGCTGCTAATAAAAAAGAACAATCATTGTTAGCTAGTTTTATATTCCACCGTGGACTGTTATTTGCACAAATTGAACTGACATGTTATTCTCTTCATTACATTAGTGCCACCTCTAACTTCCCAAGTGTCAATAATCAAGTATGTCATCCCGCTATTTTCTCCCTCATCCATCTTGAGATACTCGCTAGAGTAGAATAATTAGATATTTGTTGCCATCTATACCCATGGCTGTAAATACAACTGTAACTGTGTGTAGAACTACATTCCTTGTACTCATTGCTACAACAAACCAGATTAAAGAGCTAGCACACATACAGTGGAGAAAAAATGTAATGAAAGAACCACTTGTTCATAGCTAGAGAATCAAAGAACAAGAAGTCGTGTCCATGTGCTATCCACACCAGCCAATCCCAATCTCCACACATTTTTAACTCAACCACAAAAAAACTAAGAAATTAAAAGCACTGCAGCCAAAGAAATTTGCACCTACCAATTTCGTGCAATTCAACTACAAAAGCACTACAACTACAACTCGCTAAGCAAACAAAATCAGGCAGAAGCAGCAGGGACAGATACACAACCTACTCGTAACTGCGAGTACCTGAAAATCTCTAGCCTTCAGGGAGTCTGTACAAATTATCTGAAGAATCTATTAGTTTTCTCGTTACAAATTATATTGTTCTGACACAGATTTACCATGATGTTTACAGCTGAAGGGCAAACAATTGCTGTCATTTGTCTCCAAGACTTGACAAGAAAACAGGATATGAAGCATGACATAATCAGTCAAGAGTATATACAGGTCAACGCCAAGAATTCCCAAGGCTAACGTGCTATGGAATTTTACTGAGAACTGACTGACACATAGAAAGATACATTCTGCAGGAGTGACAACAAGATGGTTTTTCTCTACATCTTTAAAGAAATTATTGTGTTAACACAGGTATCTGCAGAGGAACCAACTCCTAAGAAACGGAAAAGTAGCATATTACTAAGCAGCCATTGCACAGATATTGTCATTCAGAAAGATGTCAAGAAAAAATTTATTTTTTGAACTTCAACAAAATAGCTGCTTTGGCAAATGTTTCACTTTTCATATCTCCAATAACTTGCAGACCATTTTTTCATCACGCAATTTCATGCATGGGTTTGCTACAAGAAGCATGTAAAGGTACGAATGGCAAACAACGATGCACATTTGAGCCAACCATACAGAACCTGACGCACAAGTCTCTAGTCAGGCTGTCTTTCACATGTGAAAGCTGTACAAGCACAATCTCACACACAAGGCTCAGAACAATCTTCAACGAGTCACTTATTAAACAATTGACAATTGCAATCCGAAAGATATTTCTTTTTTTGGTACAACAAGTTATAGAAGATAAGTAACACCTCTAACATCATGACAGAGGTTTCCTGAATGAACCATGTCACTAACTATCAGGAGAGATTTATTCACTTTACTTTCAAGAAATGCACCATTAAAAGTGAAAACTAAAGAAAATGCAAAAACATTGAACTAGAAACATCCTACAAACAAGCAGACCCAAAGTTTGAACATGATTCAAAAGTTTGAACACATCCTACTTTTGGGTTTTTAGAACCATTCGAAAAGAAAAGCTCATTGTCTTTGTTATTCAAAAAATTTTATCCTAGAACTAAAACAAAATATAAGGTTCTAAACAACAAGATTCATTCTTGCGCCTATTAGTTTAACCGTTAATTAAGTCCCTAGTGTTTGAAAGTCCTGGCCAGCATCCCAACCCAAAAGCTAAGCACATACCAGTCTATCAGAGCAGTGTAGAAGGCAAACTGTCACCTACATGGCAATTGCAGTTGCATGCAAGTGGAACTAAAGCTTACACGACAGCAAGAATGCTTGCGTGCACCATGCGTACTAGGGAAGGGACAACCAACTACTATACCCAAGTTAGAAACTTGAGATTCAATCCAAAAGTTTAAGCTACAAGAACACGCAAACGCTAAACAATGAGTTTGGTAGCTCAATAGAACAGTGCTGATCAGAACAAAACAAAATTCATCGTTTTATGTTTGGAATGCTTGAAACAGAATGTTCTAAACCATCCAGTCAACTTATAATCAGTTGAGTTCATCTTTATTTTTGCACAAAGCGTGGCCATTTTGTACAGACAAGGGACTTATGTTCTTAACATCTAGAATTGACCTATGATATCTCTAAAACTCAAAACCCGAATTTCTTTTTATTCTGATTGTGCGTTGGGGGCCCATTGGTCGTGAGCTGTGTCTCAGAGGTAGAGAGTTTTTGGCAACTTGACTTCTGCCATTGCTTTTTCTACACTTTAGGGGCCTATTTGGCATTTCAAAATTTATATTCCTCTCTAATTAAAACACGTTGCTTTATTTGTTTAGTAGTTATACTTTTACTTAACAACCTAAAATACAAAGTTTCTAACCAAAAAAACCCGAGGAAGTCCAGTCAATTACCAAACAAACCCTTAACTATAAGCTAAGGAACTGCTCAAACTCGGCGTAACGCAGAGGATGTCCAACAATGTATCGAGTGAGGTAAAAACCCTAATCTGGAAGAACAAATTGAAAAGCTCAACAAAACAAAGCATGTAAACAAATTGAAAGCTAGAATGTAACAGACACTGTGAAACCGGTAAAACTTGCAGGGAAAAGCAATTTAGACAGCCAAGGTCTAATCGACGACACATCAAAATTCACAGTGAGAACCCGTAACACAACATCAAGAAACACGGTAGCTCTGGACGTGAGATTCAAACAAAAAAAAAGTACGTCCAGTTGAAAGTAACAAAAAAAAAATGAAATGCGTCAAGTAAATAACGGCAATCAAAATCACAGAATTTAATTTAATTTAATTACCTGGAGAACAGAAAAGTGGAGGAGGCGAGCGATTGGTGAGGAGTAAGCGAGGGAAAACATCTGGAAGAGAGAGAAGGACAGACTGAAGAAGTATTTTCTGGTGAATGGAAATTTTAAACGGGCGTGGGAAGGAAAAAGAGTCAATAAAATATATATTATTATATTTTAGATGCCCAAGCTTGTTTAATTATGTGGTGTTGCCACGTGGTCATGTCCAGGCCTAATGTTGTTCGTTTGATTTAGTGCTATATGGCGGGTCGGTTTTTGGGCGGGTCAATGAGTAGCCCCACTTA
>STGP01013837.1:0-16732 GCA_004918865.1 Caryocar brasiliense | reverse complement strand
GCACCGTCGTTTGATCGATAGCTCAAGAACCTTCCAGCGGGCCCCACGCCGGACAACCGGCAAGACGTATCCCCTTCACCGATCATCTCAGGTTGGCCGTTGTGTAATTCCGTCTCTTAATCATCTCTGTGCTTGTGGCAGTTTCGTAATATTGGATTTGGGGATCGAGGTTTAGGTATTTTCGGAATTTATGATTTATGAAATTAATTTTCTCTTTTTTTGTTCTTTTGTTATTGTGTATTTGAATTTGGGGAAGTTTAAAAAGGATGAGCGAAGTATTCGAAGGATACGAGCGCCAATACTGCGAGCTCTCCGCGAATCTTTCGAGAAAGATCACGGCCATCGGCGCTCTCAATGGAGGTAAAGTAGCAAAGCAATAAATAATGTGAATCGGTTTTGGTTTATATGATTTTAGAGCTTGTTTTTACTGCTGGATTGATTTAGGGATTAAATTACGTCCTTTCTCGTCGTGTTTGATTGGGTTTTTTGTGCAAAGTTCATGTCTTTGAATTGAGAAGCTTTAAGTGATGTTAGGGGCAGAAATTGAGAAGCTTGAGTGACCTAGCTATGTTTAGTTTGTGGCACGCACCGCATTTTGGGGTTCGGTCATCTATAAGTTATTGGGTATCAGATAAATTAAACAGCCCCTTAATGAGCTTAATGATGTATCTAAGAGCATCTTATTTGTATCTTTTTTGGATATTGAAGTCTGTGGAAATAAGAACTGCCGTGATGATGCTAAGATTTTTGATGTAGTACATCCAAACTTGTTTTTTTGGCTTCATTTTCGTTTGGCTGTCTGCCGGGAGTTTTATAAAGTGAATTTACGAACAATTTGCTGTGTTTTAATATACTGTGTTTTTGGTTGCTTGTCTGTCTGCTTATAAAGCAAAAGTCATTTCTTGTGTTCTCTCCTGGTAAATATGGAAAATGGTTTTTCTCAAAACCAATGCATACGCCGTGGTTTTGTTTTGATTGTTCATATCCTTTTGTTATGTAGAGCAAAAGAAGCAGAAGCTCTTTGAAGCAAAATCTGGGTTGGAAGATGCAGAATCCCTGGTATATTAGAGAATTGCTTTATCTTCTTTCCATGGTCTTAGTGTTTGATACATGATTTATGCGACTTTGCAGATTCGCAAAATGGACCTTGAGGCGAGAAGTCTGCCACCAAATGCCAAGGCTGTACTTCTTGCTAAGTTGAGAGAATATAAGTCGGATCTGAACAATCTGAAAAGTGAAATTAAAAGGATTACATCAGGTAACTTGAATCCAGCTGCACGAGATGAGTTGTTGGAATCTGGAATGGCTGATGCTATGATGGTATGTTACATGCATTTTGTATTTCATGAAGATGATTGTAACTTTGATTACCATGGTTAATGAATCCACCAATAATCTGCATAGTGGGAACTGCATGTTGAATCATGCAAGAAAATGAGCATTAGCCCAGTTTGAATTAACTCCTTCAAAGGTTGTGGTTGCAAAAAATGAGCCATCCATGCAACCTTTTATTACTCCTGATATCTAGTCATTTACTACTCAAATCAAATGCAGTTGGGATATTGATATCTTGGACAACTATATTCAGAATTTGCAGTTGATGTACTTGGAAATATTCAGCACCTGTTATTGATTCCATTATTTCATTTTTGTAGTTTTTGTCATTTAAAGTCTGCCTTCATTTCTGCCTTAATATCATTGAACATTGGTGACACTCAATTATCGGTGGGATTTGCATTAGGCCTCGGCTGATCAAAGATCAAGGTTAATGGTGTCAACAGAAAGGTTAAACCATAGCGGTGATAGAATCAAGGAAAGCAGAAGAACCATGCTGGAGACAGAAGAACTCGGTGTTTCAATTCTTCAAGATTTGCACCAGCAGCGGCAGTCTCTCTTACATGCCCATAATACGGTATTACTTTCAGTGAGGTTTTTATTTTATCTAAATACATAATTTCACATATTGTTGACCATAGATGGTTGCCTATAGTTTTAGTGTGCTTACTTATGATTGACTGACAATTTTCGAACTTGCTCGATGATATTTATTGTTTCATTAACGAGGAAGATTAGCAAATTTATCTATTTGATACGAATTTTGTTTTCTTTACTCTTTTTTCGTTTTGCAATGAATCTAAAATTTCTGCCCACAGTTCAGCAGCTGGAAGATATTTGAGTATACCTCCCTCAATTTAGACTGATGGCATTAGGGGTTTAAATGTCATTATATTTTTCTGATGATTTTTCTATGCTGCAGCTTCATGGAGTGGATGACAACATTAGCAAAAGTAAGAGAGTATTGACCAACATGGCAAGGAGGATGAACAGGAACAAGTGGATGATCGGTGCTGTTATTGTAGTCCTTATAATTGCTATTGCCTTGATATTGTACTTCAAACTGAAATAACCAAGCACATTTCCTCCAGTTTCTTTGCTTTGTGGGCGCTTTACGAAGGTTTGACTTCTGGGTTGTCCTTTGTTAATTGTGTGAGATTGCCATCTGAGTGTTGACAAAAAGACGTTTTTCTATGTCCTTTACTTTGTATTATTGCAGCCATTCTAATTCTGTGGAGTGAATTTTAAAAAGATCCTTCAATGTACGTGTGCCTTCCAATTCTGAAGATGTCCGGTGAGTATACATGAGGTGGCTTTGATTGATACAACTGCACTGACAAGTGCCTCTAATGTTGGATCATTAAATTGGTTATCTATGTAGCAGCTAATTGGTGAAGCGCGAGCAGGAAGAAAATCCGAATTAGCCGCAAAACTCTTACCAGATTCAAGAAAAAGAAAAAGCACTCCCCAGACAAATAACTGAGCTGCAGCCGCTGGAAGATAAAATAAAGAAACATAAAATTAAATAAAATAATTAGGTTTAAAAGAATGTAAGAGGTTCTGCATTTGTGAAAGATTTTCGTTTGAACGTTAACTCAGTCCAAGTCTCCATGGTGGTACGATACCGAGCCGCCATGGGCTGCTTTTCAGACAGGGACCTTAATATTCTCAACCGCTTTTTAAAGTATCAAGTTCAGTCAAACCCCCTGTTTGGTTACCTAGAAAAGAAAAGAAAAAAAACCCAAGAAAAACACGCTAAACATAGAACAAATCACTTATATTTCTGATTCCCAATTCACTTCCTCGCCAATATATCTTCCCCTCTTCTTATGAAAAGTCCAACTCAGCTCCCTCCTCTCTCCTTGCTCCCCCGCCATTTGCGCTCTCTCCTCCGCCAATCCTCTCTCTCCACCACCAAACATATCCACGCCCTTATCCTCACCACCGGCCTCGCCGCATCCCTGAACACCTTCCTTCTCAACACCCTGCTCCACAAGTACTCATCATTCGGCCTAACACCTTCCGCACGCCTCCTGTTTGACCGGATTCCCCACTCACATAAAGACGCAGCCGATTGGACGGCACTTTTGAGCTGCCTTGCACGTTGCGGCTCATCCCCTTCTCCCGCGTTCTCCTTTTTCAAAGAAATGAAGAGGGAATGCGTTGTTTTGGATGATGTGGCGGTGGTTTGTGTTCTTGGCTTGTGCGCGCGAGTGGAGGGTTTGGGGTTTGGAAGGCAAGTGCACGGGTGCGTGGTAAAGATTGGTTTTGGGTTTAGCGTTAAGGCATGTAACGCGGTGATGAATGTGTACATGAAGTGCGGAGAAGTGAGCGAGGGGAGAAGGGTTTTTATGGAAATGGATGAGCGGAATGTGATCTCTTGGAGTGTGTTGCTGGATGGAGTGGTGAAATGGGAGGGAGTGGAGAAGGGGAGGGTGGTGTTCGATGAGATGCCGGAGAGGAATGAGGTTGGATGGACTATTATGATTTCTGGTTATGTGGGAAATGGGTTTAGTAAAGACGGGTTTTTGCTTCTCAATAAAATGATTTTAGGTTTAGGGTTAGGGTTGAATTATGTTACACTTTCCTCAATTTTATCAGCTTGTGCACAATCCGGGGATGCAGTTATGGGGCGATGGGTCCATGTGTATGCTATGAAGGTGATGGGAAGAGAGATGGATATCATGGTAGGTACAGCTTTGGTGGACATGTATGTAAAATGTGGGAGGATAGATATAGCCTGCAGAGCTTTTGATTACCTTCCAAGAAGAAATGTGGTGGCATGGAATGCAATGCTTGGTGGGTTAGCGGTGCATGGAAGGGGAAAAGTTGTGTTGGATATGTTTGTGAAGATGGTTACGGAAGCTAAGCCTGATGATTTAACATTTGTGGCCTTGCTAAGTGCTTGCAGCCACTCAGGTTTAGTTGATCAAGGACGTGATTTTTTTAAGAAGCTTGAACCGGAGTATGGAATAACACCAACGATTGAACACTATTCCTGTATGGTGGATCTGCTAGGCCGGGCTGGTCTTTTAGAGGAAGCAGAGATTTTGGTAAAGAATATGCCAATGCCTCCAAATCAGGTTGTCCTAGGATCCCTATTAGGTTCCTGCAGTGTCCATGGAAAGCTGGAACTTGGGGAGCGGATTCTACAAGAACTAGTTCAGATGGATCCACAAAATGGTGGATGCCATATATTGCTTTCCAACATGTATGCTTTGGCCGGAAATCAGGACAAGTCTAACTCCCTCCGGCGGGTGCTGAAAAATAAAGGTAGCAGAAAGGTGCCTGGAATGAGTTCCATTCATGCTGGTGGTCAAGTTCATCAGTTCAGTGCAGGAGACAAGTCTCATCCACAAACTCAGAAGATTTACCAAGCGTTGGACGATATGATTAGAAGATTGCGATTGGCTGGTTATGTTCCAAATACTATTTCTCAGGTTTTCTCTGGTTACACTGGAGGAGAGGATAATGCGGTGGAGATGGAAGAGAAGGAGCAGGCATTGTTCTCACACAGTGAGAAGCTGGCAGTCTGTTTTGGGCTCATAAGCACAAGACCAGGTGTACCCCTTTACATATTCAAGAATCTACGTATATGCCAAGATTGTCACACTGCTATTAAGATTGTTTCTGAAGTATATAAGCGAGAGATTGTTGTCAGAGACCGTAATCGTTTTCATTGTTTCAAACACGGCTCATGTTCTTGTTCTGATTTTTGGTGAACTTGGTCCAACGCGTAGATAATTTGACCAAAAACTTGTTCATACCCTGGATCCTGAAATCTTGGATCTTTTAGTTCTTCCGTAACCCAACAAGCACAGCAACAACTAAATATAGCTCAGATGTGTCGCAATAGAGCATAGGAGCAAGGAGCTTGTATTGCATTGATTATCCAAAGAATATGGTAATTATTTAAACACGTCTCAATAGGGGATGTAGCTCAAATGGTAGAGCGCTCGCTTTGCATGCGAGAGGCACGGGGTTCGATCCCCCGCATCTCCATCATTCGTTTTTAATTTCAGCAATTTCGCCTTTGCCAACCAAACTGGACATGCGGTTGATGTATCTGATCCTATGAATGGAAGTCTCCTCTCTTTCAGACACTCACTCGTCAGTGTTCAATTTTTGTTTATCTTCAAAGATTGAAGACAATCCCTGCAAGATGCACCACTCATTCAAATGTTTCCCATAAGACTTGCAGTTGCACTGAAATAAACACAATAAAATTACCATTACAAAAATTTTCAAGTACATCCTGAAAGTTTTCAACACAATTCTCTACGGCACCATCAATACTAGGCCTTTAACTTCAAAATTGCCAAAAGAATAGATGTTAACATGGGTTTTGGGAGCTTAAGACCTCTATATATCTTCTCGTAAATCTCCTTCATTGTGCTTGATTCCACCAGGCTTTTGGTTTTCCACCAGGACATGTATTCAAGCCTGCTGGAGGAAAGAGTTCAAACCAGATTCTTAGGCCTCTCTCTCTTGAAGTCGCTATAATCTGCAAGCAAGCTACCGTTAACTTTGTGCTTCATGTTCTCCACCAATCTCGTTAACACCTGTTCTTGATGCAAAAATTGCAATCCATAAGAACTTAAAAGACATACATATGTTGAAATTTTTCCTCCTAGCCTTGTTATAATTCATGAGTTATTGTGAAGTGGTGCATATGGCCTAACCAATTCTGCTACGTTTTTGCGAGCATCTTCAGGAACCAAAGCGAGCAGTGGAGGAAGAACAAAGCTTATTTGCATCTCTAGTTGACCTTTAAGCCGAGTTCGTGCTCCTCTTCTATCAGGGTACAACGCTCCTTTTACACCAAGGGAAAAATGAGATGGCTCGAGAACATTGTCAAGGCCTTGGAGCTCCCATTTAATCTGCAAAGAAAATGCAGTGGTATAGGTCACAAGAGTGGAAGTATGAAAAATGGAAGTCTGCAATAATTGTTAAAGAGCTCTTGATTATGCCTTTTGGCTTACTATATCAAGCTCGAGAACTTTTGTGATATCTTGAGGAACTTCTGGCGGATATTCTCTTCCTCCAGATTTACATCTCAGCCTCATGTCTACTGTAGGCCAGACAGTCAGGAACAAGAAATTTATGGGCAACATCTGAATTCTCCATTCTTCCTGCAACAAACATGTATGTCAAAGTTCTTCAGCTTTCATTTTCACAAGATTCATTCAGCTTTGAATGCGGGAAGCAGTTTAATTGATTCTCATATATGGGAAGTATCCACAATCCAACTCAAAAGACTCACTTCCACTTTGGCTAGCAATTCTCCATGAACGCTTTGAGCAATGGGCTGTTCCTTTTCTATCTCTAGACCATCTAAATGAACCATGTTTCTTTGAAGAACAAGTCTTTGTATCAGATTGAGTATTGCTAACTTGCAATATATACCAGACCCATTCAACAATCTGCTGTTATGTGTAGTTATATACAAGTATTCAGCACTACTGCTGCCAAGGTGTCACAGAAATGACAGTGTTTTGCCTGTGGTCCAGACGCTGCAATAACTGTTATAGGCATAGGTTTGTTTCTGCATACATTCCATTGTGAAATAAGCCGCAATTTAACCACCAAAGTCTTGTATAACCAAGATCAAATTAAGTTCTTTGGTCCTAACAATTACAAGCTAAACATAGCAGATTCTTCATAACTAGTCCCACGAACATGGAATTATCCAGACCAAATGATAGAGATAGAGGCAAAGATGATGGAATATTGGATAACAAATATAACACAAACCTCATTAAGTTGTTGACTTCTCCTCTTGTCAGGAAATATCGCCTTAAAAACTCTAGGCTTATCCTCCAAATACCTGTCAAAGGAAGCCTGCAAAAAAAACCAGTCACCAATACACACAAACAGAGAGAGAGAGAGAGAGAGAGAGAGAATATTTGGTACTCCAGGAGATTCATAAAGAGGGATGTCTGTAGAGATTCTTGAACAGTAAGTGGCGGGCTTCATTGCCATCTGATTCTTGACCAATGGCTGCTTTGATTTTGGTTCACTCACTGCATGGCATTGCCACTGTTGCTTCTTCAGCTTCACCTTCCATTTTCCTCCACTGAAGTGCCCAGCTAGCGCCTGCTTCTGGCATGAAGTAAAGGATCTGGCTGAAATATCACCCATTTGTATGTTATTTTCTATTTCTGTTTCCCCATGGATGCTTGCCGCAGAAAAGTGGATTAAGCAGATGAGCAGTTTCAGAAAGTTGATGGATGAACGGAAGTTTTGGGAATTTGCAAGGTGGGTGGTAGAGAGGCACACTATCGAATTTGGCACTTTATCTTGTCCACGTGGCAATTTCTTGAGGAGATTGCAAATGTTGACTCATTTCCATTAGTGTGAGATGTGGACCCATTCTTTTTCATGACCATGAACCTGTCTTCGTCAAAATTCTGATGGTTCAGAATTACTTTTGTTGGTCTCCCAGATAAAGAGGGGACCTTAAATAATGCGGCCATACAGTGATTGTACGTGCAAAATACATCACCAACTTTGTAAAGTGCTAGATGTAAAGTTCTTGTTACTTTGTAATAAGCTCAACCATAAAATACAGAACACACCACCTTGCAAATTCATTAAGAAATAACTCAAACAACTTGAGCTTAAAATGCATCACCAAAAACATTTTGGCTCCAGAAACCCTCTAGCAGAAAAAAAAAGTTCAATACTCTTCCACAGGAAAACACAGCTCTTGTTACACAAAAACTGGCACCGCTGAAGTACTCGTCGTGCAGATTTTATTTGTTGCAAATAGAAGGTTCAGTAACCACAATTGTCAGATTATTTCCTGAGAATTTCAGTCCGAGATCGTGTCGGCTACAATTTATGCAGAATATGGAATCCTCAATGCCATTCTTTGACAAAGCCAAGGCCTTTCACGATCTGGGTCGATGAAACCATGCGAAAGAAATTGCTCTGCTTCTTCATCTAATAGTTCTCTCGCCCATGTCACTCGTTTTGATTGACAACAACCTGGTCCAAAACACCTGCATTTCCAAATAAAGCAGATAATTAGCTGACATGTGTATTAACAAATAATTATCAAATCAGAGATAATTAGCTCAAAATGCGGTTTCAAAGAGGGATTTAATCCTCTACAATTATTGAGGTAGAAACGTGTTGTTCTGTCAGGCAAACAATACTGAAAGACAGCCAGGAAGAAGCCAATGCCAAACTGTAAATTACGACAATAACAAGTTAAATGACCTGTACTCATAAAAGCAAGCACTCCTCTCATTCTCAACTTTGCCCCAGTTATCCCATCCTACATGCTTAATACAATGATCCATGTATGTGTATGCAAAAACCACCCTTCCAAATGGTCCCCATGGGCGTCCAAGAAGAGCATATGAACTCCCTCCAGTGCCAGTGATCACACATCTGCATAAAAACCATGGAAAAAAGTTGGAGAACCAAAAGACTGAAATAAAACAAGGAAAACCAGTAGAACCAAGAGAATACCTCTTCGACAGAAATAATCCAACAACTAAGAAATATTTCCTAAGAGATATTAAATTACAGTCATTTATGAAAATTACCTGGGACAAATTTCAATAACATTTTGAAAGTAACAAAAAACGAGCAAAGAACAAATATTAAACCACCACCCATAGGGCTAACAGTACCGGAATGAAAGAATGGTCTGGAGAATTTTTCAATAATAGAGTTCAATTTGTGACACAGATCTCACAATCAAACCATTGGCAGTCTTACCTAGAAATGTGACTGTTGGAAAGTTGAATATCAAGAAGAAAAAATTTAGAGGCCGTTATGAACCCCAAACATCCACAGTTCAAGATTTCAATTGCTCAAATCCTTATCTTAAAGCTTTCAGAATTTGTTGTACACTTGTAAGACAATTGGTTCATTTTGAAGCCCTATATGAGACCCATTCTTCCTTGTCTATATGTGAATTAGATTCATGGTAGCAATAAGAATAAAGCTCCAGTCAATAGTGTGCATCACTCTTTTCTCCTGGACATGGTTGCAGTATAAAGAAGGTAGACATACACACAAATGTACAGTTAATCCTATTGGAAATTATGATCCACAACACAACTCGCCTGCATCAATCAAAGTCACAACACTATTTCATTTCGTCAAAAACACTTTCATTTCGTCAAACTTTTAATTTGTATTTGACATAATACTTTGTAAGCTTCTTAATCATATCAAGGTAGCAAAACCATATTTGATTTCTCAAAAAGAAAAGTCTTCATATTGCAGAAGTTCAGAAGGGAAGGAAACTAGAAGCTAAAATGAAATACCTCAAGAACACATAACCAGTGGACTCCTGAGAAGATTTCCTGCTCTGTGCAGTTATAAAACCTTGTGACTTGCAATGAATATGACAATGCTCCAACAAGGCAGTGCTATTTCCAAAGATGAAGTCCACACTTCCTTCTATGTAGCAATCTTTCAAATACTGTTTTCCATAATGCAGGTACAGGGTATCCTGCAAAAGATAAAAGAAGAACATCCAACTATATATAGCGGCTGAATCATTTAACTTAGCTTGTCAACAGAATTGTAAGAATCCATCAAGAAAAAGCTTTT
Organism: Caryocar brasiliense; assembly: GCA_004918865.1. Lineage (NCBI taxonomy): Eukaryota > Viridiplantae > Streptophyta > Magnoliopsida > Malpighiales > Caryocaraceae > Caryocar > Caryocar brasiliense. Next base: position 6,823 of record STGP01013837.1, on the reverse strand, counting down.
GAGTTTTCTTTAAATGCTTATCTACTTTCAATTTTATGAACCCTCATTCACCTCCATTCAAGTTCGAATTAAAAACATTGAGTTGTAAGTTTTTAGGCTTTTCGTCTAATAAAGTTTTCATATTCTGCAAGTCTCAAAAGACTAGATTGCTTATATGATCAAGCTGCACTAGCATCATACATGATCAAGAACAGTCAGCAGTCCCTGTTCTAAGAAATTATACAAATGGGACAGTTAACATACCTGCCACCCAAGAAACCTGCAATTATAAAAGGCACACCGATCTGCTGTTACTCTGATTGCCACAGCTTGACCTGAACCCTAAATAAAAGAAGAATTGAATAGAAACAGATGATTTATAAGACAATTTCATACCTATTTTAATCCATAAAATTGTGCCTTATAATATGAATAAAACATTTGCAGATCAGATGCTAAATTGATTTTGTTAAGTCTGAACCAAGCAAAAGACTGGAAATTTATAATAGAAGCAATGGCATCAGCATACAATTGACCATCTTTTATATTGATCTCTTATCAAACACATGAAAAAGGTTCAATCTTTATACAAACACCATACTCAATGAGCAGAATCACAAACATCTGTCAAAAAAATGGTACTACATTTCCTACAATTCATTTAAAAAAAAAAAAAACTCACAACAAAATTCAGGCAATAACATTAGCACATATCACTAAACTGACAACATCCTTATAAAAAGGAAGGAAAAAAAAAAAAACAACAACAACAACAACTTGAAAAAACAAATAAAGTTTGAGCCTTTGAAGGCAATTATTTTTACCTGAGGAGCAGAGTTCTCAAATGTGATATTCTCAGCAATAAAATCCTCTCCTTCCACTATCACACTCCCACACCCAAACGTCCCAGTTCCAATCACCCTCGCCGCCTGCAACCAAAACCCAAACATCACCAAACTCAACAATACACGTGTCAAAAACCCAAAACAGCACCAAAAATGAACTGGGTTTTTTTTTTCTTGTCTTTGTTTTTACCTGGTGATGGTCTATTTTAGTGGCAGTGTTGTTCCAGGTCAGAACAATGTCCTCCGGACAAAGACCCGCTAAAGTCACGAAATTCTTGGTCTTGGGGACGTACACGGGCTGCCTGTAGACTCCCGGCGCCACACGAATCACGGTGCGACGCGTGTTGCCGAGGGGCACCGCGTCTATTGCTTCCTGCACCGTCTTGAAGTCCCCGCTTCCGTCCTGTGCCACCGTCAAGACTCGAGCTGCCATTGATAAAAAAAAGCTATCTATCTATAAAGCTCTCTCTTGGGTTGTCTTGTGTTGCAGTTTTTTTGTGTCTGTTTTTGTTGTTTGCTGTTTGTTGATGGTTTTAGTATAGGTTTTATGATCTGAGGTTGTTTGTCCTCTGTGTTGTGCAGAATCTTTTTTTCCTTTTTGTTCTTTTAATCTGTCTTTATATTTTTCTTCTTTTTGATCTGTGTGGGGAATCTTTTTATCCTGTCGGTCCGTGTTTGATTGAGGATGTTAATGTGCAATTCCGTTATGTTATGTTCGATTTTCCATTTGTTGCGCGGCAGGCGAGTTTTGCAGAGAAAATTGAAAAGAAGAGCTGTCAATTAGCTGTTCATCATTTTCCTTTTGAGCGGGGGGGTTAATTTAGTTGATTATTATTATCATTGGCATCTAATTATGGAAATAATTTAATATTTTTTAAAAAATTTAATTAATTTCTTTAATTCTGTAATATTTGGTATTGTAAACTTGTTTTTATATTAATTTCTTTAAACTTGTTTTTATATTGCGGTTGATTATAAAAAATATGATTACGTAAATAAAAAAAATTTTAAAATTATCTTTAAATTAAGTCTAATTTAAACATGCTAAAATAAATATGATAAAGCGTAAAAGTATAATTGCTTGTATTGCTGAATTTTGAATGTGATAAGTAATTTTTATTTTATAAAAATATAAATATAAATTTAATTATATATTATTAAAATAATTAATAATTTTTAGGTCCTAAATTCGTTTCTTATTATTTTTGTCTTGCATTTTATTGAGTACTTTTTTTTGTAATCTCTGTCATCTGTAAAACTTGTCATCTGTAATTTTAGTGGTGCCTTTTGGACTATCCTCCTAAATGCGGGGATTACTGTTTGTGTGCTTTCAGTTGTTCGCCTACATAAAATCTCAAGCCGAAGGGTTTGTTGTGTCAACTGAATGAATTGATGTCGTTGGTAATGGCAACATTGAGGTGTGATATCCTGTGTAAACCCTGCTCATCCACGGACCCATTTTGTGTGCATCTAGATACCATGGCCACGGCACCCTCTTAAACAAGTCTTCTTCAGCAATATGAATCTCCCCAGTAATTAAATATTCATTCATACATCCACCAATCAAAGCATCTTACGATGATACATAGCATCTCTTGCTGTTATTTTATCAAACAACTGACGCGCATAGCGTAGCCTAATTTACAACATTCAGTGAGTACACATTTTTGTATCAAACTCCAACCCAATTCCCAAATATTAATAGGCTCCCACTCTGACTGTAGTTTTGGGCTTTTGTTTGTGCGTTTGCCGCTGTTGTTCTTGTTACAAAAACTTAGGCGAGGGAGGAGGGAGGAGGGAGCAGATAAAAGTAAAATAAAATAAAACTAAACATTTTATAAATACAAAGATTAATTAATCAGTAAATTAAATAAGTTTTTTTCCTTTTTTAATAATTTTCCCTAAGATGCAAGGAAAAGAGAAAGTCCGTCACCGTGGAACTAAAGACAGAACAGAGGACCCTCGTAGATGTCACAACAAAAACAGGCTCTGATTATTCGTCCAAACATTGTACCAGTTGTCGATTGACGAGAATGTTAGGGACGTGAGCGATCTTGGGCCAATCCTCTCCCCTTTCTTTCTCACATCGTCTCTCCAGATGCGGGCATGCGCCAATGGACAACTCTCTCAGCGTGTTGAGATTTTGGATCCCTTCCGGCAAACAAACTAATTCCGTGCAATTAGAGATTATAAGGTACCGAAGAGTGGTGAGATGCTCAATAGTCTCTGGCAATGATACCATCTTCGGACAGTCTTGAAGAATCAGATAAAGGAGAGATGTCAAATACTGCAGCCCTGCAGATAGAGAGGTAAATTCATAACAAGATCCAATACGCAAGTAACTGAGATAATTCAGGCGGTTCAGTCCATTGACTGGAAGGGACACAAGCCCACAATCAAATATGTCTAGCATCTCCAAAGAATGAAGCTTCCTTAGACCTTCTTCCGGCAAGCTTTTGAGTCCAGGGCAACCACTAAGAAGCAAAGATCTAAGAGCGGACAGGTTGTTCAGGTGATTTGACAGGGTCTCAAGCTTAGGGAGTCTTCTTATTTCCAAGTGTTCAAGATTTGTAAGGTTTTGCAGCAGGCCATCAGGAAGTAGAGTCAACTCAGGAAAGTCCGCAATCACAAGGAAGGTAAGAAGATTGAATTCCATAACTGATTTCAGTAGAGCCGCAGTTCCTCCTGTTTCCAGTTTTCTGACAGATGGTATGATCGGCAGTTCAGCCAAGCTACGGCAATCGATGACTGTTAACTTGTGAAGGCGACAGAAACTCTGATTTCCCCCTTCCACTGTCCATCCCTCCAAGCCAGCCATGGAGCAAAAAGTCAGGCTTTCTAGTGATGGGAAGGGACTGTCTGTATCTCCGTATACATCACTGCCAAAAAACCTCACGCCATCCATTCCAGCTAAACGAAGATCCTTGAGGAACTTTAATTTCCCAAACGGTGGAAGACGCTCACATATCCTGCAATTTTCTAGCGACACCTCCACAAGATTTGGCACTAGCAAGTCCGCCATCCAGTTCGGAAGTTTTGAACCTTGATAGTTGCTTATACGTAACTTCTTGATACTTGAATGAGGTTGGAGGCCGCTGAGGACTTCCTCAACGTTATCTCTGCTGCTACGATCTTTGTGCCAAGATAACTCCAACAATCGAAGATCTTTCTTTTGTGATAGATTGGCACTTTTGGCATCTGTCAAGTCTTTGACATCATTAAGGTTCTTGATGATTAACTCCCCTCCAAGATTTAGGCCGTTCAGCTCCTTAATGCGATGACCATCATCCTTGCCCACAATGATGATACTAAGCTTCCGCAAGCAAGTTAATTCTCCTATTCTAGCTGGCATATACCTTAGTGATTCACACCCTTTGAGGTTGAGATATGTCAATTTCTTCATATACCTCATATCTTTAGGTAATTTATAGAGATAACTGCAATCTTGTAGATTTAATATCTGTAGGTTTTGCAGGTTAGTCGTTGATTCAGGCAGACTCCTTAAAATAGAATATGAAAGATCTAGATACCTCAAGTGTTTTAAATTATCAATTAGAGTTGATAATTTATTGAAGCCCAAGCTCGGTAAATGCAAAGCCCTCAGATGCCTTTGTTTCGCAAAGCAGGGAAGAATGCTCGCAGTAAAGCTGTCAAGCAGCACAAATGAGCGCAAGGATGGGATTTTGATGATCTCCTTGTCCCATGGAGGAGTTCGCAATAAAACAGCTGAGTAAAGAATCTTTCTAGGATCCTCCTCCGAAGCAGCTAAGTAACGAATCTTTCTAGGATTCTCCAACACCATATTGGGCTTTAACAAACAGCATTCATCCATCATAATAGAATACTGCCAGATCATGGACAAGATCGTGCATTTTACATGTTGTATTGCCCCATTCATCCTCCTGCACTTCTTGAAAAAACGACCTCCGAACTAATTCATTGAAAATCTCATGGCCCATGTCATGCAAATCCATTTGCCCCCTACGATAAATAAAGCCATTTGCCATCCATAATTCTATCAGTTGATCCTTCCTCATAACTGCATCTTTCGGAAATATAGAGCAAAATGTAAAACACTGTTTTAATGGTGGTTGTAGATGAGAATAACTTAACCTCAGCACATCGAGAATTTTGCTCACTTCATCTGGTAGATCCCATATCTGGCTTCGTTCTACGGACAACCATTCGCTTTCTTCTCTTTTGAAGTACATTAGAACTCCTAATGCTTTGATTGCTAAGGGTACCCCACCACACTTCTTGACTATTGCTTTTCCAATTGTTTTCAGGCGTTCATGGCCCTCTGTTCTTTCCGCCCCAAATGCACGCCGCTCAAACAAATCCCAGGAATCATTGTCTGAGAGCATTCCCAAATGGTGAACACGGACGGCTCCCATCATCACAGCAACTTTTTCGATACGGGTAGTTGCGATCACAGTGCTCCCTTCAGCTCCGCACCTTAATGCATCCTTTAGATCATTCCATTTAGCGTGGTCTTCATCCCACACATCATCTAATACAAGCAAAAATTTTTTCCCACTCAACTTCTCTTGGAGCTTCCGCAGCAAGGGATCCAGCTTTTGGATGTTTTGAGAGACGCTGCCGCCTTCAATGGACTCTATAATGGCTCTAGTCAACCTCATTATATCGAAATCATTGGAGACATATACCCACATCGTCAACTCAAAATGACTTTGGACTCTTCCATCATTGTAGACCAATTTGGCAAGAGTTGTCTTTCCAAGTCCCCCCATCCCCCATATTGCATAAATAGACAGATCGCCTGAATTGGTAATTAGCATGTTGATCAACTCTTCTCTCTCCTTACCTCTTCCAACTACTTCTGATTCATTCACCAGAGAGCTGGTTTCTCGCCAGTCTGAGCTGTCTTCTTCTGCGTTCCAAACTCCCTGTGGGGGAATGTCTCTCTCACTTAAAACAGCATCTAACTTTTCACGAACGCTCTTCACTTTGTGCGCCATTTTCACATGAAAAACAAGTGGATTTTCAAGCGAAAAGAAAAACTTTACCCGGCGCGTCACACCCCTCTGCAGCTTCCACCTTTGAGCTACAATTGCAAACTCATCCAGCACATCATCGACATCATAAGCTACATCCTGGAGTTTTCTGAGCCAATTCTGCACAGGCTCACTCTTCCATTGTTTATTGTCTTCATGTCGGAGCACAGCTTGGATCATGCTTAACTTGCTCTCCAGATTCTCAAGCTCCGTCTTCAAGCTCCCGGAAATTCCAAACTCTTCAAGTACCAGTGAATTCAAGTTGCCCAGGATGGTACTTAAAAAGGCAGAAAGGAGTGCATCGGCCATTGATTGCCTTCTAAGGGAGAAGAGGAAATGTTGGGAAAAAGATCTGGAAATTCAAGTAAATGATCAAGAGGAACACCGAGCACTAAACGAGGAGAGAAATACAAACGATCCGTGTCGCAACTGGCAAGTCAGAGAGGTTTGCTTTGGATATGAATCCCTTCCTTCATCTGATGCAATAAAAAATTTCTATTAGCTTTTTGCTTTTTACGATGGTCTCCACAGCGACTTTTTCAAGGCCATCGACTAGCACCAACCAACCAGCCTTCACTTTTCTATTGAAGTAATTAATTCATGCAACCAGAGCGGGACCTTTGTTTTATTTTCTCACCTTCTGCTTTATGATGGGGCTCAGTGTGAACACACATTATACACGGCGACTTAAATAATTTATCTTTGAATTCTTTAGTACGAAATTCTCAGAATTTTGTGGCTCAGCCTCCACTTTCGTAGTGACACATCTTCATTTGGATTTTGACAAAATGCAGAATGCAGTTATACTTTATTAATTACTTTTTATTAATTAATGTCACATCAATTTAATTTAATTTTAATATCTTCTAATATCATCTTATTTTAATAATCTTTTTTCTTTCTTTTCTTTTTTAATAACAACATGAAATAATGTAGCAATCGTCACATATGATGCTATGTAGCATTTCTCTTCTCACTTTTTAT